>ML802259.1:296582-331789 GCA_009831015.1 Picea engelmannii
TATATATATATATATATATATATATATATATATATATATATATCAAGGAGACCTAGTCTTAGGATAATCTTATCACATCTCATATTGTATTATGAACTGGATATATTGTAAAATGAGGTTCCCCCCTCGAAGTGGATTGTAATTCATTGACTTTTTATCATTTTTAAGGCATTGGATCATAACAAAGGAGTCCTCAAGATCTTTGGTGTGATTTTGGAAACATGTACCTACTATGAATGGATGGATGGATGGATGGAGAGACCTCAAGCCTTTATTTATAGGGAAAATAATGACTAAAACCCCTTGAAATGGTTATTAAATAGTTGTTAAAGATGGAAAATAAAGGCTAAGCATAGAAAATAGGGTTTAGAAATGTCCACTTATAGCTACTTTCCCTTTTAGGTAAATTTGGGTTAGAAATAGTCAAAATTGTGATTTTTATGAAGCAATGATTCTTTTGGGGTTGCTTTCTACATTGGTAGAGCACTTTTTTGGGGGTATTACATACTTGTTCCTAATGGGTAAAAATCAATATTTGTCTAAGAAACTTTCAGAGGTCTATTGGAGTTGGAAAATGAAGCGAAATGGATTGTAAACATGTTGATAATGGTGTATTTTGGGAAAACTTTGAAAATGTCACAAGTGAGTAGTTTTTAGGTGATAACAATTTACTTCATAGATTACATGTATGTGTTATGTATGATCCTTGTGTTTGGTATTAGGGGTTATTCCATTAGGGACGCAAGTCCTTGCTTTTACAATTGTCATTCCTAATTTCATGCTAGGTATTTTTTCACTTGTAAAATCAAGGAAAAATCCAAATTATCAAGATTTTGGCACCATGGGATAGTCATGAGAAGGAAATGATTTTTTCCATAGGATATTTCATGATCGAGATGAAATAGACTTGTAGCTATAATTTACAACACAAATAATAGAGAATGCATTGTTGCAACATCCATATATTTTATGAAAGGGATTTAAGGTGGAGAAGACTTCACATCCATTTAAAGGGCGTTTGAGGAGCGTTCTTGGTAAGTTCCTGATTTCATTTTTCTTTGATTTAATATTCCTTACTTTAGTTTACATGGATAATATATACAAAAAAACCAAGAAACATACTTTCTGTAATATGTGGTGAGTGATTTCATAAGAGATCTAGTTAGCAGAAGAACGAACAAATCTTTCAAAGGTAAGAAGATGAGAGAATTGGAGAGAAAATAATGAGAATTGTATTAACCAAGTGAAGGAATTATAAAATACACATGATATACTCCATATAGCTCAAATAATGTTCCATAGTGGTGGTCTAGAGAGATATGGACACACTCAAGAAGTTACGGGAGTTAACTGCCACCTAGTCCTAATCAACTAGTCATGCAGTCTTTAGTTAATTAGACATACCAAAGTGAAATGAGGAGGAGATCAAGCATGTACAAGGGATTTTCCTTCATGGTGATGATCCCAAGGTAAGTGTGCATTACTAGTGATTATATCGAGGTTACTTGGTGATAAAACCAAATTTACCCTAAATGACTCCACTCTGTTAGTCAACTAAATAGAATATTCTCTTAGAATGTAGAAGAGGTTCCTAAAAAATAGGAGACCCTCAATAATGACTAATAAACATAAGAAAATAAGGAAAAAATATCATATGTGTGTATAATATCTCCAACACCCCCCTTAAACACTACTATGGGGTAATGAGGAATTGGTTCCGACAACAAAGGCCATGTTGGTTACCCATGAACAATGCAACTAATGAACACTGAAATAAACTGAAGAAGGAGGGAAAACCTCATAGAAAAAACTCATGGGGAAAAATCCCCCTCAAGATACAATGCACCAAAAAAATAAAATGCATTCGCTAAGAAAGTTTGTCCTTCACTCCAAGAAAATTGTGCAAAGAGTGAAACTTCTTCTCAGTGAAAGTCTTGGTGAAGATGTCAGCAGTCTATTCAAAGGAAGGAAATAACTGTAGGTCGACGATCCTTTTGTGGACTAGAAATATGATGTAGTGCATATGGATATCGATATGCTTTGTTCGTTGTCGCTTCACCGGTTCTCTAAAAAACTTGAGAGTACTCTGGTTATCAAACCAAATGACAGTCGGTCTATGGAACTGGATGACCAACTCGGTAAGGAAGTTATGTAGCCACAATGCCTAGATGGTGATGTTAACTACTCCTATGTACTCGACCTCAGGTGAATATAGAGAAATAACAGATTGATTCTTTCTCGACCAACGTATAGGCTCTAAACCTAAACTGAGAGTGTATCTATATGTCAACTTGTGATCGGTGTTGTCATCTGCCTAGTCATAATATGCGAAGCCTATGAGATCCAATGTAGAGCCCGATGCATAATGAATCGCATAGCTGATGGTGCCCTAAACCACTGAAGATTATTCTTTGTAGCCTTCCAATGTAACTCATGTGGCTCCTACATATACCTGGAGACTACTCCCACTACATATGATAGGTATGGTTAGGTGTGGGAGATATACAACAAACTCCCCATGACATGTTTGTACAAAGTACTGTCAACCAGTGGAGTGTATCCTCCATCCTCAACTCTTACCCATGTTCGAAAAAACATGTATTCCAACAGAGGACGGACACCTTCAATAACCACTCACATAACCAGATCAAAGATCAACACACTGATGTTTTCATGTGGTAAAACCCCTATGGGGAAACATCCATGGATACAACCAATGCGACCACTTGAAGCAGTTTATTAATGCAAAAGAAAAAGATTAGAGAGAGATTTTACAAAAGAGTTTCTCATAATCGATCATCGGCAAATGACCCTCCACGATCTTTAAATAGAGACCATGGACCAATCGGGTGTTAAGCCATGGATCAATGTCTGTTAAGATTGAGGAGAGTATGAACCATTGGATCACTCTATGTTAGGAAAATATCGTGACCGTCATATGTCCTTACTACAAATGCATATTAATGCATACTAAAGAAACACACTAAGAAACACACTTTTACCTAATGACACAGTAGACCAAGTAGTTCTTAACTAACTCCTAAGTTTCTAAATATCCTAGCATCCCCCCTTAAGAACAACTTGGGATAGGATTGAAGGATTTACAATGTGGAAACAATAGGAGAAGGAAGGATGCATTAGAGCCTATCCCCCCTTAATGACAACTTCCTGAACTCCTAACATAGATCGAAGTTTGGAAAACTTCGCTTTTGTAAGAGACTTTTTGAAAATGTCTACAACTTGGTCTTCTGTAGGGAAAAAGAGCATTTGAATAACTTGATCATGAATGAGATTTTTGATGAAGTGCATGTGTATCTCGATGTTATTTTTGTGCTGATGTTGAACTAGGTATTTGGAAATCTTTATGGCACTCTAATTGTCACACAAAAGTTTGTTTGGATGCTACTGCTCGAATCCAAACATTGAAAGGATATGTCGAAGCCACAAGGCTTTCTGACTTGCATTTACTGTTGCTCAGTAGTCTGCTTCTACTGAAGAAAGTGAAATAGTCTGTTGTTTCTTACAAGTCCAAGTGACAGGTCCTAAACCAAGTATAAAAACATAACCTACAGTAGACTTCCGATCATCAGGGTCGTCAGCCCAATCTGAACCAGTGAAACCAACCAATAAAGGAGTCTCCCCTGAATTATAATGTATCCCAAACCGAACTATACCATGGACATAATGAAGTATCCTTTTAGATGCTTTCCAATGGCTTTCATGGGATGTTTGCATATACTAAGAAAAAACACCAACAAGAATGGAAATATCAATATGGGTATGAGTCAATTATAAGAGGCTACCAACTAATTGACGGTACAAGGTGGCATCAACTTTAGGAGAAGTACAGGTGGCAGTAAGCTTGACTCCAGACTGGAAGGCAGAAGGGGTTGTTTTACAATCATCCATGTGAAAGTGACGAAGAAGGTCACAAGCATACTTAGACTAGGAAATAAAAATTCCTTCATTGGTTTGTAAAACTTGGAGGCCAAGGAAATAGTGAAAAATGCCTAAGTCTTCCATTTCAAATTTCTTCTTAAGGATGGTTTTCACATGGTTAAAATTTTTGACTCACTACCAGTAAGGATAAGTTCATCAACATAAAAGACAAGAATTATGATATGGCTTCCTAATTTCTTGGTATAGACATTAGGATCAGAATGACATCTAGAGAATCTAGTGTCAATAAGAAAGTTTTCCATTTTGACATACCAAGCTCGGGGAGCTTGCTTAAGACCATAAAAAGATTTCTTAAGGAGACATACAAGGCTAGAGTCATTCTGGACATAGCCAGGAGTTTGTTCCATGTATATTTATTCTTTCAAATCTCCATGAAAGAAGGCAGATTTAACATCCATCTGATGGACCTCCCATTTATGCGAGGCAACAAGGGCAAGAACAAGGCGGGTGGAATTCATTT
Organism: Picea engelmannii; assembly: GCA_009831015.1. Taxonomy (NCBI): domain Eukaryota; kingdom Viridiplantae; phylum Streptophyta; class Pinopsida; order Pinales; family Pinaceae; genus Picea; species Picea engelmannii. Next base: position 301,003 of record ML802259.1, read on the forward strand.
TGGCTACAGGGGTAAAGGTTTCATTATAGTCAATTCCTTCAACTTGGGAAAATCCTTTGGCAACTAACTGAGCCTTTTGTCTTTCAACACTTCCATCTAATGCATACTTAGTTATGTAGACCCATTTACATCTGATAAGTTTTCTTCCTTTTGGAAGAGGTACAAGATCCCAAGTATCGTTTTCCATTAAAGAACGATACTCTTCATTCATTATTGTATCCCAATCTAGATAACCCGAAGCTTCTGCAAATGTCTCTGGATCATGAGTCTCTGAAAATTGAGCCAAAAGAGAAGAGGCTTTTTGGAACTATGAACCTGTTCGGTGCTAATCTAAAGGATCACTGACAAGACCACCAACTTCTTCTCGTGTTGAACGAACCCATCTAGGAAGAGGTGGAACTAGTGCAAGTTTAGGTTCAAAGGACTCATCTAGAGGAAGGTGAGCAGGCAGAGGTGGATTTTCATCTCATTTTCATCATCTGAAGAAGAAACCAGAGTAGGAATAAAAGAAAACATAAATGTCAAAGATGACTCGCAGGTCGAAGAAGGCACAACTACCGAATTAGGCTCACAGGCCAAGATATTTTCATCAAATTTAACATCTCTTATAATAATAATTTCATTACAATGTGGTTGAATAAGACTATAACCTTTGACATCTTCAGAATAACCAACAAATATACATTTCTCACTTTCAGGCTACAATGATTTCCTTTTCTCATCAGGAATGTGAGACCATATTATACCGCCAAATACGGGGAAGTGATTTACATCTGGTTTAGTTTTAGTCCAAGCTTCTTTTGGTGTTATATTTTTAAGAGCCTTTGTGGGAGTGCGATTAACTATGTAATTTTCACAGTTGATTTCTTCCACCCAATACTTTAGACTTAATCCCTCAGATTGGATCATACAATTAGCCATTTATTTTAATGTGTTGTTCTTTCTCTCAACAACACCATTTTGTTGTGGTGTATATGGAACAATGTGTTGCATTTGGATGCCATGTGTAGTGCAGTAACTTGTGAAATTATTGTTCACATATTCACCTCCATTATTTGTTCTTAACTTTTGAGTTTAATGTCCAAATCGTTTTTCTACAAGGGCCTTGTAGGCCAAAAACTTGTCAAAAACTTCACTCTTAAGTTTTAAGAAGTAAACCCAAGTACGTTTGGAAAAATCATCAATGAAAGTTAAAAAATACTTGCACCCAGAAAAGGAAGGAGAAGAAAGTGGACCATACAAATCACTATGAACAAGTTGCAAAGGGCTCGAGGCATGCCAAGAGGCATGTTTGTCAAAAGTGTCACGATGATGTTTGTCGAGAACACAACCGTCACAAAAACCATCTCTGCATGAAACAAGAGGAAGACTAGTCACCATCTGTTGATTACATAGTTGCTACAATGAGTGATAGTTTCGATGACCAAACCGCTCATGCCAAAGTTTTCTCAAGTCATCGCTATGAGCAACAAAAACTGATGAAAAAGGTGATGACCCAAAGTTGTCAAACTTGTACAACCTAGTAATAACATCAACAATTCTAGTTGCAAGAACATGCTTAGGATCTTTTAGATCCTTGATTACAACTTGGTGAGGTGAAAACTCTACGGTTTTACCTTCACCTGAATGAGTGATTTTATAGACTGATAGAAAGTTACAAGAAAGACTTGGAACACATAATACATCATTGAAATGACCATTATCTACTTGAATTGTTCCAGATTCTACAACACTAAGAGATCTATCATCACCAACAAATATTTTCTTGGTGTTACATTCATTTAGAGTAGAAAATATGTCTTTATCCTTAGCCATATGATAATATGCTCCAGAATCAATAAGAGACTCATCATAAGAAGAAGTAGAAGTTGTATTGAAGGAGAAACCAGAAGCAGAAAGTGCATGTGCATGAGAAGAAGAAGAAGAAGAAGTAGAATCAATATTGATGTTGTGCTTCTTCATTATTGCTTCTAAAGTTTCCATCTTCTTGAAACATTTGGAATCATCATGACCATATTTATCACAAAAGTTGCAATGTCTGTCAGTCTTATTATTTTTATATTTTCTCCTTTGTCACCATTAGGAGCTGAAGTTGTCTAAGAGGGTTTGGGACCCTTATGTTGCTTGTTGTTGTAGTGAGGATGTTGCTTCTTGGGATACTTGGGTTTATCTTTCTGCTGGGAAACTAAGGCTTTGTTGGAGGTACCTACAGTGTTGATCACTCCAAGTTGTATAAGATTATCTTCCTCTCTAATCAAAGCAGTACAAAAGGACTCAAGAGTGGGTTTTTGATAAGCTTTCCCTAGAGCCTTTCTCATGGCATAAAATGTAGATACAAACACAAAATATGCACTACCTAGCTTAGAAATAATAAGATAGATTCAACACTCTTCCTCCATTTTTATCTCACATTCTTCACATAAAATTATGAGTGTTTTAAAATTAGATAGATAGTTTCCAAGGAAAGAAAAATCACTTGGACTCAAGGTCAGTACTTGATTTTCTAACTGTTGTTCTCGAATAATATTGAGTTTACCCAACAAAGATTCAATCTTTTCCCAAGCTTCTTAGGGTTCATCAATCTCTTTAAGGTGGAACCTTAAATCACGATAAATGGACATTCTGATTAGTCCATGTGCTTCATCACTCATATTATCCCATTTGGATTTCTTATCATCATCATTGGGTGCTTTTCCCTTTCCCACGGTAATCCGGTACAAGCCTTTACTTCTTAATAAATATTCCATATGAGATTTCCATTGGAAGTAGTTGGTGTTGGTAAGAAAGACATTACTTGTAGAAGACATATTAAATATTCATATAATATGGACTTAAAACTGAAACTGATGATCTGGATGGAAAGAGCTCGAAAAGTTATGTAGTTTAAAAAAAAAATGGCATTGAAAATGGACTTCGGATGTGAGAGTTATGCCCTTTTTAAAAAAAGGCACAAACAGTAACCAAATGACCACGTGATAGTGTAAGTTGATTTATGAAGTGACCCACTTTTATAAATAGAAGTGGGGATCACTTTTACAATGAAGTTAATTTATAACATAAAAGATGCATGGAAAATAAATAACTCTAAAATAAAATATTAAAGCTACTTATAGTGATTCACTTTTATACTTGAAGTGAAGAAATGGTCTAGCAAATCATATTGTAATGTTCTAGAAAAATCCATTCTTAACATCCATATTATGGAATTCCCATCCTCTATCTGTTGCAATAGCAAGGTCCAAACAAATGGAGTCCATCTTCGCTACTGAAGCAAATGTCTCATCATAGTATATGTCATGAGTTTGTTGAAATCTTTTGGAAACTAGTATTGCCTTGTATCTACTAACCTAACCATCCATTGCACTCTTGGTCCTATAGACCCATCTACATATGACAAGATTCCTTCCTTAAGGAAGAAGAACCAGATCCTAAGTCTTGTTCTTGAGGAAGGAGTTGTACTCCTCCTGCATGGTTGATTCCCAAAAGGGATTCCCTGTAGCCTCGCCATAGGTTTTCAGGTCTGAAGATTGAGCCACATAACAATGCATAGAAAAAATGGGCTCAATGGTTGTGAGTACATGAGGAGGGTCCTCGAACTGAGATAGAGTCCTCCTGATAATTGGTGGATCCCCAACAATATCTCTTGCATCATGAAGAGTGGTATGTGCCCACTTGGGCCTCTGCTTTAGCTCCTCATTTGCTTGTACTGACTATGCATATGCATATGCATATTTTGAATCCTTCAAATATATATTGGAACTAAGATTTGAAGTAAAGTCCAAAAGTGTACCTCATCCTCTAAAACTAATGGAAGGATAAAAGTACTTGCATGCGGCTCATGTAGAGCATGCAAGAGACTTTCCGCAAACTGAAACTTGTGCTAAATGATGAGCTGGTATGTAGAGGGATCAATGAGTTTGTATCCCTTCACACCTCTTGGGTATCCAACAAATATACATGTAGTACTCTATGGATCGAGTCCTTTCCTCTTTCTAGAGGGAATCTAGGCCCATGCACATGAGCCGAAGACATGAAAGTGGGTGACTTTCGTTTTGTTGCCGCTCCAAGCCTCGAAAGGAGTCATGTCCTTAACAAATATGTGAGGGGATCCGTTCTGAATGTGATTGGAATAGTTAAGTGCCTAAACCAAAAGCTTGGGAGGAAGTGCCTTTGCATGTAGTATGCAGTCAACCATCTCTTTGAGAGATCTGTTTTTCCTCTCAAAAACCCCTTTCTACTGCGAAGTATATGGTATTGTGTGCTACAATTGTATCCAAACCTCAAGACAAAGATTCTAAACATATTTGTTTACGTAACCCCCCTCATTATCTATATGGAGGTATTTGATCTTTCTCCCTAATTGAGTCTCAACAAGTGCTTGGAACTCTTTGAGATGCTCAAAGACTTCACAATTCTTCCTAAGAAAAAATACCCAAGTATAACATGAGTAGTCATCCAAAAATGTAAGCACATACCTTGTCTTTCTAATGGATGGTTGTGAGAATGGACCCATGAGATCATTGTGAATCATATCTAATGGAGAGGAGGCCCTATTATACTTCCCCTTCTTGAACTTCTCTTGAGGGTTCTTTCCAAGGACACATCCTTCACAAACCCCTTTGGAAAAGTGGATATCAGGTAATTCGATGACCATCCCTTTCTTGCTAAGTTGTTGTATGTACCTAAAGTTAAGGTTACCAAATATCTCGTGCCATAATCCACTACTGTCATCAACATGTGTAAGTAGTACAAAGGAATCAGGTTCAATAAACTTAGAAAAAATGTATAACCGATATTTATGATTTACCTCTCCGACAACAATCCTGGAGTTGTCTTGCATGTCGAATATGGACACGGAGTATGGTATGAACTCCACCTTTTTTCCTGAGCTTGAATGTGTAATATAATACACTGAGAGAAAATTCATGGAAATTTGAGGAACATGGAGAATGTTCTCAAAAATTCCATGATCTTTTTCTACTCTCCCTTTTCTGGTGACCTCGATTGGAGAGTCATCCCCCATGAGTATAAGAGGACCACTGCATTTAGTCAAAGAATATAAGATATCATGTGTGGTATCCATATGGTGGGATGTGCTTGAATCCATGATCCATGCATCATGTGAAGAGTGAAAAACAACTAATGCATGATGATTACCTTAAATGGGAGCATGGTCTTATGGCTTCTTCTTGGCACCCTCAGGAAGTTTACCCCCAAGGTTATTCTTTTGAATAATCTAAGTCATAAGGTCTATCTGCTTCTTCATGCATGCATATTCTCGATGGAATCCTCAATTGTAGTAGGTACACCTCTATCCTTTCTTTCCTTTTCCACTTTTGGATACCAAGGAATCATTGAAGGGTTTGGAGTACCCTTCCTTCTTAGACTCTGCATGTGACTTGGTTTTTATTTTCACTTTGGATTTCAGATTTTGAGAACTTCTACCATCATGTGCAACAAGTGCATGCGCTTTGGAGTTTTGGATTACACCCATTTTGATGAGTTTATCTTGCTCCTGAATTAGGGCCTCAATGAAGGTATCCAAAGAGGGAATGGTACAGGATGCTCCAACAATGAATCTATGAGTGTGGAATGTGGAAACAAATATGGTGTATTCTGGACCAAGTTTTGACAAAATCATGAGATCCATTCACTTTTCCTCCTTTGATTTGTCAACCCTACACGCCTTGAGTTGCAATAACAAATCCTTGTACTTTGTGAAGAAATCCTAGATTTTTTCAAAACTTTTTGGATCCAATGCAAGTAATTAAAACTCAAGCATGTGGCCTCTCATATCATATCATTTCCCAAATATTCCTTCCATGGTGGTCCAGGTCGCATTTGGAGTTTTACAAGTTGATACATGAAACAACAACTAAGGGGACATGTGCATGCAGAGGGCTTCGTAATACTTATTCATTCTATTGATTTATTTGGATTTTTCAAAATATACAATCCATGGTCAAAATATACAATCCTCTACCTCTGAGAAAAATATCCATATTTTTCTTCCATTCAAAGTAGTTGTACGGGGTGAGAATTGTAGACGACGAAGATTCCATTCTTCCTATGTTCTTCAATCTTTAGTACCTGCAAATAAAAATGTTGGTGTGCCTTTTTCCTGGTAGCATGTAGGCTTTGAAACCATGTAAAATATGGTGAGTACATGAACAAGAGATCTAGCTAGCAGAAGAACGAACACAACTTGCAAAGGTAATAAGATGAGAAAAACATTGGAGAGAAAAGAATGAGAATTGTATTAACCAAATGAATGAATGATAAAATACACATGATATACTCTACATAACTCAACTAATGCACCACAATGGTGGTCTAGAGAGATTTGGAATCACTCAGGTAGTTATGGGAGTTAACTGCCACCTAATCCTAGTCAACTATTCATGCAATCTTCAGTTAATTAAAGAAACTAGAGAAAAATGAGGAGGAGATCAAGCATGCACAAGGAATGCACCTTCGTGGTGATGATCCCAATGTTACGTGGTGCTAAAACCACAGTTACATTGAATGACTCCACTATGTTAGTCAATTGAAGAGAACATTCTCCTAGAATGTAGGAGAGGTTCCTAAAAAATAGGAGACCCTCACTAATGATTAATAAACATAGGAAAATAAGGAAACAATATCCTATGTGTGTGTAATATCTCTGAAAATTTCCATATAGAGTAAGTCATGAAAACATAGAAATAGTAGTGGATGTACTCTTGAAATGGGTTAAGTTAATGACAATAATGCATAAACAAACCCAACTTTTCCAACATGAAGAGATTTTGTAGCTGGTCATTACACTGGAAATGGTCATGATATTGCAAAAATCAATCATTTCAGTATTGCAACACCTCATCCCATGTTTCCTTTAGATGGAAGTAAAGAGACTTATTTTATTATATGTTTCTACAATGTGGAGTTACTAAATGTGGTTACAGATGATGGAGAGACACAAACAATGTTAGATGTATGGATTTCTTAGATTATTTTTTATGTCTCATGCAATTATTAAAATTATTCCAATGTTTTTCATATGTAAAGTTACACTAACATTATACCCATACCTATTTAATCTTCATTTAGGTGTTATTTGTCTTACACTCTCTCTCAAACCCTTAAAATACTCTTTCTACTCCCTTTCTACTATATATTTCAATTTCATTATGCTATATCTAGATAAGGACATCCAACAACAATGAATCCTATCGAAAGTGGGAAAACATATACAATGGAGACATTTTGGAGCCCAAACATAACATAAAAAAGGGGCATTTTGACATTTCTTATAAATAGAAACAACTATAGGCATAATGGAAATAATTTTTTCCTGTAGTATATTTTTATTTATTCCTGTGCTGACATTTCTTGAGGTTCACTAATGATACACATTTTTGTTATTTTGTATTGCAAGTTTTGTATGATAACCTAATGCACATGCACACCAACCCCCCAATTACCATTCACAGTTTTCTCTTCAGATCACCTCGACCTTCCAACACACACTTTAGCGAGTTCCCTCCTCCTGCGACGATACACAATTTATTGGCAAATAAATCCTTTATTCCACCTCCACATTGGCACTCCAATGAATTATTTACCATTACATAAGACACCTTCCTTTGAAATTGGCTAATGCACCAGTGTGCTTCCACTAAACCTCCCTGACACACATCCTTATCACTGGTGAAGTTCACTTGATCAATGCCAACACATCGGTAATGTTTACACGATTACCTTCATCATGTGCATGTCAGTCACTGACTAGCCTCCTTTCACTTTCACTGATGCATCACATATCAACATCATCTCTCCCTTTCGCCTCGATATGCTGCACATCAATGAGGTTTGTCTCTCCCTAGCCGATGCACTACTTGTTTCCCTCTTTTTTCACCGATGCGCCAATAGAATATTGTCGACCCCTTTTTGTCCCCAAGTGCATTAACAATGATATTATCTCTCTCATTGATGCTAGCTTGGTTAGCAAGATACGCTTTCATCGTGAGGCCTATATTATCCTCCTCCAACTAGGATCCTCCTTATCACATCGTTAATCTGTCTCCTAAACATTTTAAATGGCGAACATTTTCACGCCTAATTAGATAGTTGATCATTGATTGTCTATATTTCCTGATCAATTTCATGATCGTAGTCATGATAGATCTATTTGTATCACCAACAAATTGCATCTGTGTACCACAACAACTTGTTTACTTTGCATTTCTTGGTTCTATGGCTAAACCATGTTTGCAAAAGTGTCGTCTAGCATCATATGGGTTAACCAAAATACATGTTGGTCTTGCGGTGGCTTCAAAATGAACCTAAAAAACAAATTGGTTCTTTCAGCTCCTAGACAATACTAAGTGCTCCTGGCGTCAGTTGATTGTTTTTGCAAGTTTTTAATTATATGATATTGGCACATAACCCCAACATCAATGGATTAACTAAGACCATATACATCACAAATTACACAAGAATGTACAAAATCAAATTCTGGTGAAGAAGTAGCGATAACATGGTCTGAACTTTCATTAAAAAATGTCCTTGCTCGCAATTTTGGGTACTGGTCAAACTGGATTTGTCACTCCTTAAATAGGCTAGTTGTATGAATTACACAATTACAATTCCAATGCAACCGAGGGAATCAAAATACAAGGTCCAAAAGTGCCAAAACGATCGCCAAGGATTCCTCACCAAGCAAGCCTCATTAACTGTGGCCTTCATTAAACATGGATCCGGTTAAATGCTTGATTAACATGTCCAATTATATTTATAGAAGCTTCTCTTTGTTCTATCCACATTGTAAAAAATAATACCTCAATCGAACATCATACGAGAAAGTTATGGGATTTTGAACTCAAGCTCTTGTTTTTTCTTTCCGATAAAAGGACACTAAATTTTTTTTTGATTTGTCTTCCTTCATACCGGAGGAGCTCTTTTGATGATGTAGGATTCATATCAGAGGATATCCTTTGATGAGCTACAATTCATATCTGAGGAGTTCCCACAAACTCCTCTGAAATTTCATTTAAAGTGATTCAAAATCACCAAAGGAATTTGTTTAAAGTGCTCCAAAAGTGAAGGAAGAGTCCCCACAAACTCCTCCGAAAGTTGTTGAAAATCCCTCCTAATTTTTTTTGAAATTTCCTTTGAAAGTTAGTTCTAACTTCTTCGAAAGGTTCCTGGAAATTCATCCAAAAACATTGGAGGAGTTTCCTTAAACTCCTCCAAAACCATTAGAGGAGTTGCCTCAAACTCCTCCGAAACCATGAGAGAAGTTCCCTCAAACTCCTCTGATGAAAATCAAAGGATTTCCCATGAAATCCTTTGAAATTTCAAAGGTTTTCCCATTAACTCCTTCGAAACCTACAAAAAATCCTTTAGTAATTTGGCCATAACTTTTTGAATTAGGTGTTTTTTTTGCATGTTCTTTATACTTTTGGAAAGTCTTTTCGAGATATACAAATTTCTAGTTATATGATTTGAGAAATTGCTCACATGTTGTATACATACTTTGGAATTAAGATCTAACACCTTGTTAACATCCCCAGAGAACAAGGCACTTTAGTAAAGGGCAGAGGAACCAAGAACCAAACTCGAGGAAGCACATATGAACTCTCACATAGTTAATTTTTTAGTTCTATGGTTTAAAATGTGTATTGATAATAATGTATTTTGAAGGATATTCTTTGATCACTCATCCACTACATGTCGAATGATGTTAGGTAACAATTTCGAGAGGAGGTCGTACTCAACATCCTCACAATGTGATTTACAATGAAGGACAATAGAGCATTAACAACGACATCAATTGTCACAACTGCAAAGAGCAACAGAGGGAATTGAAATTGATTGGTTGAAGAGAGAGTATGAACCCTTTTATGACCAGATCTCCCAATACTTAAGCCAACCATTAGGGTAGATGAAGCACACTATGGATGAAATCTATGATGGCCCACCAAGTGATAGAAGACAAATTCAAATGTAACTTCTATCTTTGTCCTCTCATCATTACAAAGTGAATAAGGAAACATATTTGTAAATGAAAGGTCACAGATGAAGATGGAAGGCCAAGAGTCATGTTGAACTCCAATAAATACTAGAATCATGAGACCTCTTACCCGGGGTAACCCCTGTTGTTGACAAAGGGAAAACTTAGACCCATCAACAAAAATGACTCTAGAAGAAGGGATGGATGAGAATCTTTCCCATGTGGAGTCATTTCACTTAAATTTTAACCATCCTATGAATCCTCTCTGTACCTTTGTATGGGATGACCCTTTGAGTCTTTTCATACCTACCAAGGCCATTTCACTCAAGATAGTCAATCTCTTGTCAACCTAAAAATTCAATGGTGAAGGGGTTGTCTCTACATCCACACACCTTAATTAGTTTGAAATCACTCAACGAAATCTTAAAATTGTTTAGGACATTGAAACATGTTGACTATTCATCCTCACATTCAAAGGGAAAATTAAAACCTAGTTTAGGACATTTCCAGTGAAATCGATTCATAGTTGGAAGCAATTTATGGAAATTTTTATCGTTGGTCATGAAGATTATGTCTATGATGAACTCCTTGATGAACTTGCAAAACTATGTAGGCTCGAAAATGAATATGTGGATATTTTATTTCTAAGAGTTATGTAGATTTATTATAGAATTCCTGAAGATGACAAACCATATTAATTGGTTTTCATATCTTGTCTCGATTTTTGAAGAGTGTGATATGGATGATCAAACCATCTCTCATTTAAAAGATTCATATTTAACCACGAAGGATACAAGATACATAATCTCATACCAGCACTCTGATGCAACTATGGGGGCAATCTTATCAAAAATCTTAGTCCCCTTAGCCTCAGAGTGTGAACCATTTACCATCCCCCCTTCAGAAAACCATGAATATACTTTGGTCTGTGATGAATCCCTCATTGAAGAAATCATGTCATCTTCAGAATATGAATATATTCATGCACTTTATGCAAATATGGTTGATGATAGTATTTAGTATGAGCACCAACCTGTTTATCACACATTACACTTTTTCCATTTCTCTTTTAATGAAAAAACATTAATGATAGACCGAATCAAGAAGAGTGCCCATCCCTAATCGATCGATAATTCATTCTTAATGGAAATCCATCCATGACACATGTAGGACAATTGGCTTAGGTTGATGGACAATTGGTTTGGATTGTTCGTTGTCATTTATGTCAACCCTTGGAGAGTGATATTATAGATTGATGTCAACCCTTGGGAAAGTCTAGTAGCGAATTCCAGTAGCGTAACAATATGGTTAAGGGGATGTATAATGGTATGAATATTAGTATATTTACAGGTAAGACTATTCTATATGGATAGTAGATTTCATGTTGTTTCTGGTGATATGTGGAACGTCACATAAATCCTCACGGTTAGAGAGTTATGGACATGTGAAGTTGGAGAACCCTCATGAGTTATCTGAAAGGTCAAAGAAGTCAAATTATTCTAGAAGCTCCTATAAGAAGTGTACTAATCAAATTGATGGTAACTAGGAGTTAATCATGGGTATAGTTGTTGCAATAATAAAATAATTAAAAATAAATTGGTTGCAACAAGAATTTGTGAGTTTGGTAATTATGGTAAAGTAGTTGTGATGAGAAGATTGGATACTCAAAGTAGTTGACCAAGAAATAAATTAAATAATAAAGTGGTTGCGACAAGAAGTGGTGATTTTACTATTTGTGGATAAGTCAAAGTCGTTGCAAAGGAAATTAATTAAATAATAAGTTTAGTTACAACTACAAGTGGAGAGACTACTATTTGTGGATAAGTCAAAGTCGTTGCAAAGGAAATTAATTAAATAATAAGTTTAGTTACAACTAGAAGTGGAGAGACTACTATTTGTGGATAAAGTGGTTAAGTGGACAAAGTGGCTAAGTGGAAAAAGTTGGTTAAGTGGACAAAGTGGTTAAGTGGGAAAAGTGGTTAAGGGGATACTTCTAGAGGAAGCTACTTGGAGAGTATAAATAAGAGAGAAAGGGTCCCCCATTAGTATCTATTGAGAATATTGAATATCTACAAGTTATTGAGTTAACCAAAGAATATCTAAGGCGAAGTTCAGAGGGAAGGTGAAGTAAAGAAGGCTGAAATTCAAGGGATGATAAAATCTTTTGATGATGCTTTCTAAGGTATGTTATTTACAGTTCATCTCACTATTTTCACAATAAATTTTTTTATAGAATGATTCAGATAGAAAAATATGGAGGTTGTTGAGACAACATATCCAAATAAATATGATAGAAATTTCATCCTTTGGGTCGTTGTTGTTGAACACACCACCCACACTAAGAGGGGAGGGGGGGGTGAATTAGTGTGTCAACTTTTATAACTTTTATTTTTACAAGTTATCAATTAAAACATAATTGTACTGATTAAGAACAATCAAATCATAATCACAATGGACATAAGAGATACCAAATGTTTGTGTAAGCTTTTGTATAATTTTTATGTATATATGTGAATATGAATTTTCCCAGCACTAACTATTTTGTATCAACACCAACTGAAGTAAGGAGCACCAACTCTCAAGCAAGACCCATCTTCATCTTCCCTCTGATATTCACGGACCTCTTCACTTCTTCTTCTCTATGATATTTGCACATACCTCAGGTCTGTATCCCCTTCATTTTTCTTCGCAGACCACTCTTTCTCAGCTAGCCTATCTTTTCCACAAGCTCGTGTTCTTGCCACAATTGCACATCCAGTGAACCAATCATGGTTGTATTTATACTTTCTTATGCTCAAAACTTGCTTAATTTATTGGGCCAACTTGTGCAACAAGTTATAACTAACTTGTCCATTTACAACAACTTTGGGACCACCAGATATCTTCATTCTGGGTCTTCAAATTTACACTTGGCATCCCCTTTACTTTCATAAATCGATCACAGGTATGGATCGATTTCCTTCGTCTCTGTGATTACATAAATCAAGGCTTCCTTCAAACCATGTTCATATGATCATAGGCATAGAACCACGGGCTTATCAATTTAAGAAATGCATTACATTCTTCTCTTTAAATCTCTTTACCATATGACCAATGGTGGTGACCACGCGATTGCGGGCGTGACCAAAGGTGGTTTGAAATCAAACTAGGTTTCGCCCTACAATTTACCTTGTGCCTCCACGTGTCCTTTCTTAAGGACCATGGTTTTGATTGTGGCCCGCCCTCAACTTATTAAATTTCATGCACCTTCAATCCCCGCAATGCGACAGGACCGTCGATCTCATGATCTTGACGGTGCTCCTCGAGTGACGGTTTATATTTGTTCTTTCAATATCTGCAGATCAGATATAGCCTTCCTAAATAAACATTTGTGATTTATTTCATGATCCGGGATTCAGGATTTTCAACTCTCAAACCCTTCTTTCCTCAGTATGTCAATCTTTTGGAGTTGATGATCTATAGACACCTGTCCTTCTCAATCAACAACTATATCAATGGTCATGTGTCCCCTTTCTCGATCAATGGTCGAGATCTCCTCCGGGTCTCCGAACTTCAGAGATTTCAAATATCAACTTTATCTCTATCACCTTTTTCCTGGAGCTGACAATCCACTGATGTGTGTCCCTTTCGTATCAATGGTTGTGATCCTTTCACGTCTCTGGACTTCGGAATTCTCAAGTCTCAAATTTCATTGTAGTATGATCAACGGTTGAGAATAATCCCGAAGTGATCTTCAGATATGACGACTTATGTCCACTTCGATAATTCGTCCTTCGGGACTTCATAGGTTTTTTCATTTGTTGGTGGTGAGACTCCTGAAGTAAAACTCACATAGACGCCACTTGATGACATGGTCCACTAATGAGATCTCCTGATGTGACACTTATTCTTCTCCTTGATCTAATATTCATAACACTTTCTAGTTCTCTGATCAGACGTCTCATATCTACTTTGGGACTTAGATATTCACATATTTTAGTCTCTACAATTCTTCATATGACCTCTGACTATGATCAGGTGACTATCCAAAAAGGCGCTTCAGAGATATGGGCTTCAGGTGTTTTCATTGTATGCTCTGACAAATATTTTGATCTCTATATTGATGAATTATAGGAAATGGGTGCTAGCTCCTCTTCCTAGGCCTATCTCACATATGACCTCAGTCTATGATCGAAGGCTCAACTCCTGAGTGTTTCACAACTTATCACTTCGTGAATTTTGAACTCATCTCCTCACAATTTATCTGAGTCATGAATCCATGAATTCATTTATCTGTTGCATATCAATGGTCCATGATGCTCTGTGATCTGACGAACCAGATCTATCCTTCATGAATCAGGACTTTGCATTTCATGATGTCAAAAGTTATCACTTCCTTTCTTTTGTTTCCCGATTCCTGATTCTCCACTTCTTCTTTTTTTTTCACTTCCAAAATATTAAGGTGTGTGCACCTTACCTGGATCCAAAAGATGTTGATCCATGCACTTAAATCCAATGGATGAGATCTGTTCTCCTCGATGCTCATTCCTCATTGTATGGGCTCTAATCTGATGGTCCAGATTCTTCACAGTGCTCGATCCAACAACCACTGTCACTCCTCCTCCTGAGATTATGCTTTTCCTTCTGAGATTTGATCACTGCATACTGTTTTCTACTCCTCCTGAGATTACGCTTTTCCTTCTCAGCTTTGATCTCTTCATACTGTTCGCTCCTCCTCCTGAGCTTATTCTTTTGATCTTTTCATACTATTTGACATTTTCTACTAACTGATATACTGTTGACATCAATGAAAATTTCATCTATCACAATGATAATTCATCATAACAAAAAATCATCACATCATAATGATATTGACTGTTGACATCAATGACAATATGTCCAACAATATCCCCTTTTGTCATTGAGGGAAACACATTAACTTTATATAAAAAACTCCCCCTGCGATGATGATTTTCTCTTATGAAGTTTCTCTCCCCCTTTGACATCAATGGAAAAGGGTTTCTCCTCATATGGTAAATCTATGTATGTTACTAACCAAAATCTGAACTTGGGTAACTCTTCCTACAATCATCCTTTTCTTTTCATGACATAATGACTCCCCCTGTCACTCTTCTCTCTCTGCTTCTGACTGTTCTTCCCCTTTGTTTCTAAAAAAGTATATATTTATGACAAGGTCTCTCCTCTTGTTATCTCTACAGGATGTCATGTACATCATTTTGTACATCAGAAGGTTGCTTTTGCAGATGTTGATGTCCTACTGGAACATTGCACAATTGTAGCTCATATTTTTCAAACAACTCTTGGATCTGCCCATTGATTCTCATTGATCTCTAACCAAATGTATCCGTCTTTATCCAATATGCTTAGTTACTGTAAATTTCTCTAAATTCATCTGATAAAGTTTATACTATGCTTGTCACATGACTGGCATTCGTTTTGCAACAAACAACTTCACTCATTTTCACTTGTTCAGTATTTTCTATCCACATCTGTGAGTGTCCCGGTTTCTTGAACTTTGTTCTCTGATCTTCTATTACTACAACTTCATTTTTCTTCCATGTTCCATTTACTCCTTTTTTTGTACGGTATGAAGAATTATCATTGATTGTTTTCTTGAGTTCCAACAGTTATGGGATTTGTGGCCATATCCACCACAACTATAACATCTCACAGTGTAATAATGTGTAGCAATATGTCCAACATGATTGTAGTTCCAACATCTTATACTATTGTTGAACCTACCAGCTTGTTTTCTTCCATGATGCTTACAATACAAGTCTTTATTACCATATTCATTACAAGAAAAACAATAACCGTTAAAAAAACTCTCATACCTTCTTTGATTCATCCATGAAGGTGTCTCTCTTATAAACTTGCTTTGAGGTGTATGAGTAGATTCTGGATGTCTTCCTTGATCTGATCTTCTAAATTTTGTAGTGTTGCTTTCATTTCTTGAACATGAAGACCTGATTCATACCTTCTTTCACTTTTTACAAATGAAGGAGTTCTGTCAGACCTATCTTCATCCCTTACAAATGAAGGACATGTGTTAGACCTGTCTTCACCCTTTGCAAATGAAGGACCTGTGTTAGACCTGTCTTCACCCTTTACATATGAAGGACTTGCATTAGGTTTCTTAAGAGTACTGATTTCTTCCTTGTTGTATCCAAGACCGTATTTTTCATTTGGTGATCTATGACTATCCAAGATCTTATTTAGGGTCATGAATTTGTTCAAGAACTTGATTTGGGTGTTAGACTTCTCAACCTTCTTTCTAAGATTCACAACTTCTTCTTCCAGCTTATGACATGATTCTTCCTTTTTGTTCAACTGGTTCCTCACTACCTCCTCCCTTCTTTTGGCTTCTTCAAGTTGGATTTTAATATTGACATAGCTTTCCCTGAGTTCTTTTAGTTATGCAAGGTTTTTTCTTGGTTCATCATCTTCCTTCTTTTCTTCTTTTGCTTGACTGATTTCATTTTTCAGTCTCTCGATCTCCTCTTCCTTTTCTTTTGTTAGATTAATAACTTTTGTTTTCAATCTTTTGGTCTCTTCTCCCTTTTCTTTTGTTAGATTAGTGACTTATGTTTTCAATATTTTGATCTCTTCTTCTTTGTTTTCTAATTGAATATTTTTCTTAGATATGATTTTTTCATTGTCTTTGGGCTTTTCTTTTATTTCCAGGATATGTTTTTTATTGTTAAGCTCATAATCTTCCTTCTTCTTTTCTTTTACTTGACTAATTTCTTTCTTCAACTTCTCGATCTCCTCTTCTTTTTTTTCTAACTGATTATCCTGCTCATATATTATCTTTTCATTGGATTTGATCTTTTCTTTTATTTCTAGGATATGCTTTTGATTTCTAAGCTTATCATCTTCCTTCTTCATTTCTTTTACTTGACTAATTTATTTCTTCAACTTCTCAAACTCCTCTTCGTTTTCTTCTAACTGATTATCCTTCTCATATATTATCTTTTCATTGTCTTTGAGCATTCCATTTACTTCCAAGATATGTTTTTGACTCTTTTCAAGAAATTCTTTAGTGTAGTCATGAAGATAGCTATAGTTTGAATCATTATGGTCATAGTGGTATTCACAGAGACTCCAATCAACCTTTTGTTTGGCCTTTGATAGTTCTTCTTCTACATCTTCCATGGGATAAATGCTAAAAAAACATTCTTTTATTATATATGAGTCTTCTTATTTATGTAAATGTGTTGAACCTACACAGAATATATCTAGCTAAACAATAATACACACATTTGCAGAGAGAATTGGAGAAAGAAGAAGAAGGAGAGAAAGAATGGAAGAGTTCTCATTAACCATATTCCACACTCAAAGAGTGAATAATTTACAATAGATATAGGATACATGAGTAAATAATGATCCATAGTGGTGGTGTAGATTGATTTGGACACACACCAGTAGTTACAGGAGTGAATTTCCACCTAGTCTAGTCTCTCAAGAAGTTACGGGAGTGAACTGCCACCTAGATGAGTTAACTAGTCAACTAGTCTTCAATTAACTGACTGAACAAAGAGTAGTGAGGAGTCAACTCAGGAAATCAAGGGTAATGGGCCAGTGTGGTGATGATCCCAAGGCAAGTGCGCATTAGCTGGTGATGATCCCAATGTTGCATGGTGACAAAACCAATGCAGCATCTAAACTCAACTCAACTAGTCAAACTGAAGTGTCAACTGAAAGAGAATATTCTTCAGGTGGGTTATTCCACCCTAAAATATAGGAGATCGGATAATGACTAATTATGACTAATAAACAAGGAAAAGCCTTAGGAAAAAGAAATCCTAGGTGTTTGTGAAGTAACTCCAACACCCCCCCGTGAACATCACTATGGTGAAAATAAAGAATGGGTCCCGACAACAAGGCCATATTAGGTACCCAAATACAAAAGATACACTAAAATAAATGAAGAAAGAGAGAAAACCTCATGGGAAACNCCCCCCCCCCCCCCCCCTCAAGGTACAATGTATGTAAAAAAAAAATTGAGAAGGAACAAAAAACAGTTGCTAAACAACCATGTCCTTCACTCCAAGAAGACTTCGCAACTGTGTAAGTTTGTGCTCGTTGAAGATTTTGTTGAAGATGTAGATGTCTGCATGGATATGATGAAGTAGATGCACCATTTATATTTCCACACACATCCACTTTTTCTTCTTGTAATTAAGAATATCCAAATAAATTTTGGATGAAACTTTGAAAACCATGCGGTCGTTTCCGAAAAAATGATGAAATTTTATTGATTTTAAAAAGATCATAACTTCAGTTTTCGGACTCCGTTTCAGACGATTTGTTTTTTGAAATTGGATATTTTCCCAAGAGGAATTCAAATATCCAATTTGTTTTTGCAACTATTGCTCAGAAAATATCATAATTGAGTCTGATGTGCACGACTCCCTTTTTTGTCTCCTGAGATGCATGCATGGTGCATGAAAAAGTGTCTGCATGTGACTCCTGATATGCATGACATATATCTTCCACATTCATTTCAGAAAACAAATCTGAAATGGATTAGACATCATCTTCAATTAATGGAATACAAATTTCTGCAACTACTTTTGTAGAAGACTCTTCATAATAAGAGGCTTGATCTTTTGATGGCTTCTTTTCTGGCTCTATCTGTTCAACCTCCTGCATGAAATATTCACAATCTTCTTTATTCCCAAATAGAACCTCCAATATGGTCCATAATTCATTTGGATTTGATTCTTTTGAGTCATCATATACTTGGTGGAGAATTTTTGGAGAGATAGACAAGAAGATAAATCCTATGGCCATATCTTGTCTATTGAGAAAGTCATTTTTCTCATCGGTAGAATCAGGATATAGTTCTGTTTCCATGGTTATTTGGTATAAGCCTCTACTTATGAGAAGAAGTAGAATCTTTGGCTTCCACTCGAAATAGTTATGAGGCGTGAGAAGTATTATCGGTGAGTAAAACATAAATTCCATATTTTCTGTGTTCTTCAATCTTCAGTACCTGCAAAAATAATTTGGTGTAGATTTTGATTAGTAGTTCGTCGGCTCTGATACCCTGTAAATGTGTTGATCCTGCACATAATAGATTTATCTAAACAATAATACACACATTTGTAGAGAGAATTGGAGAAAGAATAAGGAGAGAAACAATGGAAGAATTATCATTAATCGTATTCCACACTCAAAGAGTGAATACTTTACAATATATATGGGATACATGAGTAACTAATGAGCCACAATGGTGGTATAGAGTGATTTGGACACACACCAACAGTTACGGGAGTGAATTTCCACCTATTCTAGTCTCTCAAGCAGTTACAGGAGTGAGCTGCCACCTAGCTGAGTTAACTAGTCAACTAGTCTTCAGTTAATTGATTGAACAAAGAGAAGTGATGAGTTAACTCAAGAAATCAAGGATAATGAGCCAGTGTGGTGATGATTCCAAGGCAAGTGAGCATTATCTATTGATGATCCCAATGTTGCATGGTGACAAAACCAATGCAGCATCTAAACTCAACTCAACTAGTCAAACTAAAGTGTCAACTGAAAGAGAATATTATCCAGGTGGAATATTCCCCCCTAAAATATAGGAGACTAGATAATGACTAATTATGACTAATAAACAAGGAAAAAACTTAGGAAAAAGAAATCCTAAGTGTGTGTGAAGTAACTCCAACACTTTACTTGCAGGGGAGGATTCAATATCAACATTATTACAATCAAAATATTCTAGAGAGTCTTTACCTTTATTGATGGTTGAGTCTTCATCTTCATCCTTGATAGGAATGTCTTCTGTGTATTCTCTTTTGATTTGATACATCATTTATAAATCCATCCATAAGTCCTTGGCATATGTGTATAGTCCCATGCTTGCCTTGACTGTATCTGATAATCCATTGAGAAGAATCGTCAATGCCACTTCATTGTTCTTCCTTGCTCTTATTTGGATTGTAATCTTGGATAGATTCTTTGATGTAGTTAAGTCCCATGGATTTCTTACGACTGAATTCCAAAATTCATATCGTCTTGAATTCAAATACTATTTCATATTTTCTCTCCATGAGGAATAATATGTTCCATCAAATAAGAGAGCTTCTGATGTAGGAGCATTGCAAGCCACAAAGCAAGAAAGCGGAGGACAGTTGGATATCCACTAGTACATTTTTTGATGATGTTTTGAATTTGAAAGAATGAGGCATTACTGTAATATATGAAAAAGATATTTTTGTTTTTATGGTTTAGAGATTGGAACGCAAATCGTGAGCATTGCTCTCTTCTATTTGTTGGAGGCAATTAATGTAATAAATGAAAAGTAGACATAGGCTTTAATTCGATTTGATAGCTTAGCGTTGTAGGAGGGAAAAATCTATAAATATCCCTTGTTTGTATTGTATTGTATGGTTATTCTCAATTTAAAGAGTAGAGTTGTAGAGCAAGAGAATAGGAGAGCAGAGAAGAATAGAATTTGTATAAGAAAATAGTTCTTGCTATAGAACCATGTACAAAAGCATTGAATTAATATAAGAATTCTTTGACTCAATCTCATGGTGTGGTGATGTTTACTATTTTCATTTCTTAAATGGTGTGTTTTTCGTTTACTTATATGCTATGTTATGCATTTGTTTCAATGCTGTGTATGTTCGTGATTTCATGTTGAATCTATGAAGCTCGTGAGAGGGAGAGTATGAGTTTCAATTGTTTCTATTCCTGAGAATTTCCTGCAACAAGTGCAGTGAAGGTCTGCAAGGAATGCATTGAAAAGATTCTGATTTTTACCTCAAAAACACTCAGGAGAGATAGCATTGTTCTTATACCAGCAGAAGTGCAAGTATAGCACAAATCCGTTCAAGCATAGCATAGATTCGTGCAAGGTGTGTGCAGGCCAGTGGAAGTCCTAGATGTTTCCAACCCAGTGAGTGGTTGAAGAATTATGTCTCAAGGAGTGTGTAGAATTGGAGGATACCAGATAATCGGAGATAAACATGAAGTCGCAAGGAGTGCAAGAATAATCCCTTAAACTCCTTGAGTTTGCAACAATATTCATGATCAAGAGGAAATATGCCAAGTTTATTTGGCAAGGGGTTATGGTTGAACGGACGGTTGAAATTATCTGAGGGAGAACCATCGATTTTTTCTTGGAGTTAGATCTAGTGGATCAATGGAGAGACTAAGGTTGAGTTTCTTTCAACCCTCACAAGCTCAGGAGGAATAGTCGACACTAGATTTGGATCAAGGAGAGTCGTTGATCTTGTGGTTTCACATTTCAAATTTTTAGAAGTCAGGGGTGCGAAGGAAAATACAACTTGGGACCATAATTCATGAAATCATGATCCACGAAGGAGGGACGTGGGACGTCGAATCTCAGAAGATGAGGACTATTGATTTGAAGGTCACTGTGGGTTTTCATTTTGGGAAAATGAGGAGAGTTGCATCACAGACTTGTAAGTTGCGAAATCTTGATGCGCTCGGAGGTGGCCCCCAGGATGTGAATAAGGTCACATGGTTGAGGCATAAGGAAGGACTTAAGGATCCGTTAGCCCATTTCGAGGTTTTAGGAGTCAAAGGAGTCAGAGGGACTCACAATAGAAATTGTGAAGTCATGAAATTCAAAATAGCTTTTTGGGTAAAGGTTGTGGTCACATCACTTGGTCACGTGGAGTGGAGGTTCACGCCTTGTGCTTGTTCGCATAGGCGTAAATTCTAAGAAGGACCTGTGGTTATACATGTTGGATATTCCAGAGGGGAATCAAAGATCCATTTTGGCTGAGGTGAGTAGAAAGATCCAAAGACCGGGAGGTCAAGCAGAACCTGCTGAGGTAGGGTTGTTGTGCCAAGTGGTATTATAGCTTAGCTAACAACTTTCGTTTTCTGTGGAAGGAAGACAAAGGAAAGATTGACACAATTCCACCAAGAATACATCAAGAGAGACCTATGCCCGATCCAGTCGTGGAAAGGGATATAAGATAACTTCATGCTCGATTGGATACCATGGAGACAACACAGAGATGAATAGTTGATACCGGAGATGTCAGTGAAGCCGAAAGTGAGAACGAAGCCAGAGATGGAGAAGAAGAAGTTGCATATGAAGATGCTATAGAAGAATGTCTATTCAAAGAATTTTCCAAAATAGGTGCCAGAGAAAAGCTAGACATCCTGATGTATGAAGGTAACTTGGACGTTGAGGAGCTGCTAGATTGGTTCAGGGCTCTAGATAAATACTTTGACTTTGAAGATATCAAAGACAATAAGAAGTTTAAACATGTTTTCACTAGACTAAAAGTGCATGAAACACTGTGGTGGGATGAATTGTAGTTTGACAGGTGTTGCAAAGGAAAACAAAGAATCAAAAGTTGGGATAGGATGGTCACCAAGACAAAAGATAAATTCATACCCAACGATTACCAAATTAATCTATTTTGAAGAATGCATAATTTGAGACGAAAAGGGATGATAGTGAAGGAATACACTGTGGATTTTTACAGGATAAACATTAGAGTTGGTCATCATGATAATGATGATGAAAAGGTTGCCATATATATGAATGGCCTGAGATATGAGATTCAGGATGAAATGAGCATGGTGACGACCAGAGTTGTAGAGGATGCTTACCAGATTGCTTTGAAGGCACAAGAGAAATTGGCCCAAAAGCAAGGTCAAAGGGGAAGAGGTAGAAGTCAGAGAAGAGGCAAAGAATTTTCCCAAGATAGAGTACAAAATCCCAAGGATGAAGAAAAGAAACCTCATAACCACCCAGAAAGAGGGGGAATTTCACAGGGAAGACAATATGCTGACAAGAACACTTTTCCATGAGAAAGAGGAAGAGGAAGACGCAGAGGAGGTGAAATAAATTGTTTTGTCTGTGGAAAGATCTGACACACGTCTTGGAAATGTCCCAATAGAAAAAGAGATGAAGAAGGCAAAGCTCACATTTCATAAGCGCAAAGGCGAAATGTTGAGGCAGAAGATGCAGAAGGCGTGAGATCCTTGATGATGAGGAAAGTTCTCTTGAAGTTAGAGAAAGAGGTGGAGAATCTAGTCCAGAGGAACAGTTTGTTGATAACTACTTGCAAGACCAAGGATAGGGTATGCAAGGTGATAGTGGATAGTGTAATCATAGATAATATAGTATCCATAGAGACGGTGAAAAGTTGGAATTGGAGATAGTTGCACATCCAAGCCCATACAATGTTTTGTGGTTGCAAAAGGGACATCAAGTAACTGTCACTAAACAATGTTTAGTTGAATTTAAGATAGGGGGATATAGAGATGAGATCTTATGTGATGTTATTCCCATGGATGTCTATCATCTTTTGTTCAGGAGGCCTTGGAAATATGACATAAATTTTGTTCATGATGGGGGAAAGAACATGTTTACCTTAGAGAAGAATGGTAGGATGCATATGTTGCTACCAATTGAAGACAAGAAGGCGAAAGCAGACACAAGTAATACTATATTTCTCATGAGTGGGAAGGAACTTCTTGATGAAGTCAAGAAAGAGGAAGAAATGTAGTTTGTTGTGGTAAGAAAACCTAGAGTCATTTTGACCAGTACTTTAGTGGATGATCTACCTGAGGAAATTCAGGAGCTGTTGGAGGAATTTGCTGACATAGTGGTGGATGATTTACCTTGTTCGTTGTCGCTTATCAGAAGTATAAGACATCACATTGACCTTATACGAGGGGTGATTTTACCAAAAAAAGAAGCATACAGACTGATGTCGCAGGAGAATGAAGAGGTCAAGAAGCAAGTCCAAGAACTGATGGACAAAGGGTTGATTAGAGAAATATTGAGTCCATGCATTGTGCCAACAATGTTAAGTCTGAAGAAGGATGGTGGATGGAGGATGTGTACAAAATCGAGGGATATAAAAAAAATCACCATCAGGTATAGATTTACTTTACTGAGAATGGATGACTTGATGGATTGCTTGAGTGGGGCAAGATATTTTTCAAAAATTGATTTAAAAATAGGATATCATCAAATTAGAATGAGGGAAGGTGATGAATGGAAGACAACATTCAAGACGAATGAAGGATTATATGAATGGCTTGTCATGTTGTTTGGCTTGACGAAAGCGCCAGGTACTTTTATGAGATTAATGAACAAAGTCTTGAAAGATTTCATTGAAAGATTTTTAATTGTGTACCTTGATGATATACTGATATTCAGTAAGACCGAGGAAGAGCATTCGAGACATCTAACTCTAGTGATGAGAAGGTTGCAGCAAGAGAAGTTGATGATAAATCTGAAGAAGTCGTCTTTCATGAAGGCATAACTCATTTATTTGGGTTTTGTGATCTCTTTGAATGAATTGAAGATGGATCATGAGAAGGTAAAAGTGATCAAAGAATGGTCATCGCCAAAGAATATCTTTGAAGTCAGAAGCTTCCATGGACTAGCTAGTTTTTACTAAAAGTTCATTAGAAATTTTAGTGGGATTAGTGCACCAATGATGGACACAGTCAAGAAAAGACATAAATCTTTTCATTGGACAGAGGAAGAAGATAAATGTTTAAAGTTGTTAAAGGAGAAGATAACCGAACAACCAGTTCTGGTTCTGCCAGATTTCAGTAAGACATTTCAAGTCAAATGTGATGCGAGTGGATTTGTGGTTGGAGCAGTCTTAAGCCAAGACAATAGGCCAATTGCATACATCAGTGAGAAACTGAATGAGACTAAGATGAAATATTCCATGTATGATAAAGATTTTTATGAAATCATACAAGAACTGGAGAAATGGAGGCATTACTTGGTTCCGAAGGAGTTTTTTTTTTTTATAATGACAACCATGCTTTACAATTCATAACCAAACAGAAGAAATTGAACCAGAAACATGCAAAGTGGGTTGAATTTATGTAGAACTTTACTTTAAAGAACATTTCTGTAACTGCTAACAAGTTTGTTTATGCATTGATCAGGAAATGTTTGATTCTGCAAGAGTTTCATGTGAAGACCTTAGGTTTTGATAGCCTTAAGGACATGTATAGAAATGATTCAGATTTCAAGGATACGTATGAAGCATGCAGGAATCCTATTTTAAGAGATAGAAACCAATGGATTGAATACTTGATTCAGGATGGACTGTTATTCAAAGGAAATCACTTGCTTATCCTGAAGAGTTCTACGAGAGAAAAAATTTTAAAGGAAAAACATAGTGGGGGATTGGCTAGACATTTCAGCCATGACAAAACAATTTCGCATCTGAAAAGTTTATATTATTGTCCAGGGATGAGGACAGATGTCAATACATTTGTCAACAGATGTAGAATTTTCCAGCATGCAAATGGAGAAAGAAAAAATACCAGGTTGTATAAACCATTGCCAGTACCAGAGAGGTTGTGATTCCATATTCATGGTAGTCGACAGATTCTAAAAAATGGCACATTTTATTTCATGTCAGAAAACCAATGATGCAACACACATTGCAAATCTTTTTTTCAAAGAAGTTGTTCGACTTCATGGCTTAGCCAAAAACATTGTTTCAGATAGAGATACCAAATTTTTTGGTCATTTCTGGAGGAAATTATGGAAGAAATTGGAGAAAAAATTATCTTTTATCTCAACATATCACCCTCATATGGATGGACAGACTGAGGTATTAAATTGAATTTTGGGGAACTTATTGAGAAGTTTGGTAACTAAACACCATACATAGTGGGATCAGATTTTTCCGCAAGTGGAATTTTCATATAACGATTCACCTAACAAGAGCATAGGCCAAAGTCCATTCTAGATAATGTATGGAATGCAGCAAAGAGGAATATCCGAGTTGAGGGACTTGGAGCAGAATGAGTTCAGGAGTGTTGGAACGGAAGAGTTTGCAGTAGAGATGCAGGAGCTCCATAGTAAGATTAAAGAGTGGTTGAAGAATTCCAACCAGTAAGAAAAGAGTAGAGAAGATCAACACATAAGAGAGCTTCAATTTGAAGTGGGAGATTTAGTCTTAATGCATCTAAGAAAGGAAAGGTTCCCAAGGGAAACACATAATAAGTTGAAAATGAAAAAGATAGGGCCGTGTAAAATTCAAGTTCGAGAAAAATGCTTATGAGATAGAATTTCCATATGGTGTAGGCATATCACCTATGTTCAACATAGAATATATGTATCCATACAGATCCGATGAAGCGAGAAAAGAAGGGAATCAGAAGGAAGTTCAGTGGGTTAAACAAATACCTATAGCTGAAAAGATATAGATGGAAAATATCTTTGATCAAAAAGTTGGTAAGAAGACCTGGAGGAACACATATTTTGAATATTTGATCAAGTGGAAGGGACACCCGATTGAAGATGCCAGTTGGGAAAGCGAAGCGAATATCCAGAAACATGGACAGACAGCTCATGAATAGGAGTCCATGAATTTTTCAACTAGGGGAGTATGATGCAGGAGCATCGCAAGCCAACAAAGAAAGAAAGTGGAGGATGGTTGGATATCCACCAGTGCGCATTTTGAGGATTTTTTGAATTTGAAAGAATGAGGAATTAATGTAATATTTGAAAAAGATATTTTTTCTTTTATGGTTTAGAAATTGTAACACATATCGTGAGCATTGCTCTCATCTATTTGTTGAAGGCAATTAATGTAATAAATGAAAAGTATACATAGGATTTAATTCGATTTGATATCTTAGAATTGTAGGAGGGAAAACTCTAGAAAGCTCCCTCGTTTTTATTGTATTGTATGATCATTCTCAATTGAAAGAGTAGAGTTTTAGAGCAAGAGAATAGAAGAACAGAGAAGAACATAATTTGTATAAGAAGATAGTTGTTGCTATAAAAACATGTATAGAAGCATTGAGTTAATATAAGAATGCTTTGACTCAATCTCATGGTGTGGTGATGTTTACTGTTTGAATTTCTTAAATGGTATGTTTATAATTTACTTATATGATCTATTATGCACTTGTTTCAATGTTGTGTATGCTTTTGATTCATATTGAATGTATGAAGCCTGTGAGAGGGAGAGTATGAGTTTCAATTGTTTCTCTTCTTGAGAATTTCCTGAGAGGATTGTAGTGAAGGTCCGCAAGGAGTGTGTTGACAATATTTTGAATTTTACCTCAAAAAATCTTAGGAGAGATAGAGTTGTTCTTATACCAGTAGAAGTGCAAGAATAGCATAGAGTCGTACAAGGTGTGCACAAGCTGGTGGAAGACCTATACTTTTCCAACCCAGTGAGTGTTTGAATAAATTTTGTCTCAAGGAGTGTGCAGAATTGGAGGATACCAAATAATTAGAGATAATTGTGAAGCCTCAAGGAGTGTGGGTAGAATCCCTTAAATTCCTTGAGGTTGCAACAAAATTCAAGCTCAGGAGGAAAGACGCCAATTTTATTTGGCGAGGGGTTATCATAGGTTGAACGGAAGGTTGAAATTCTCTGAGGGAGAACCAATGATTTTTCTGTGGACCATTGGATCCAGTGAATCAGTGGAGAGACTAAGGTTGAGTGTCTTTCAACACTCACAATCTCAGAAGGAATAGTTGCCATTAGATATGAATAAACGAGAGTCGTTAATCTTGTGGTTTCGTATTTGGGCTTTTCGGAAGTCGGGGGCGCAAAGGAAAATACAACTTGGGACCATAAGTCGTGAAATCCCAAAAAGCGAAGGAGGTACATGGAATGTCAGAGATTGAGAGACGAGGACCTTTGATTTGCAAGTCACCATGGGTTTTCATTTCGGGAAAAGGAGGAGATTTTCATCGCAGACTCATAAGTCGAAAAATATCAACATGCTCGGAGGTGGTCCCCAAGACGTGACTAAGGTCATATGGTTGAGGCATAAGGAAGGATTTAATGATCCATT
This sequence comes from Picea engelmannii, assembly GCA_009831015.1. NCBI lineage: Eukaryota > Viridiplantae > Streptophyta > Pinopsida > Pinales > Pinaceae > Picea > Picea engelmannii. The sequence continues at coordinate 328,796 of ML802259.1, forward strand.
ATCCCATTTCTGGGTTTCGGAAGTCAAAAGAGTCAGAGGGACTCACAATAGAAATCGCGAAGTCACGAAATCAGAAATACCTTTTCGAGTAAAGGTTGTAGTCACATCAGTTGGTCACTTGGAGTGGAGGTTTGTGCCTTGTGCTTGTTTTCACAGGCGTAACTTATAAGAAGGACCTGTGTTTATACATGTTGGAGATTCTAGAGGGGAGTCAAAGAGCCATTTTGGATCATTTGAGTAGAAATATCCAAAGACCGGGACGTCAAGCAGAACCTGCTGAGGTAGGGGGTGTTGCGCCAGCTTCAATTGCGGAGAGAGCCATCTGTCCACCCATTTCTTCAAAGTATACCTTCTAGTATTTAAACTATGTTGAAGGAACCTACTTTGATACCAATTATTGAACACACCACCCACACTAAGAGGGAGGGGGGGGTTTGAATTAGTGTGTAGACTTTTCTAACTTTTCTTTTTGCAAGTTATCAGTTGAAACATAACTATATAGATTAAGAACAATAAAATAATAATCACAATGGACACAAGAGATACCATATGTTTGTGTAATATTTTGTACAATTTGTATGTATATATGTGAATATGAATTTTCCCAGCACAAATTATTTTGTATCAACACCAACTGAAGTAAGGAGCACCAACTCTCAAGCAGACCCAACTTGCCACAAGACCCAACTTGTTGATAGAATGCAGTCTATCCAACTACATTTCTTATAGTATTTCAATCAACTCTAGTAACAATGATCCATTACTGAATCAAATCTATCTCATGATTAGAGGTATACCATAAACGTTCATCACCGCTCTTTATCTTCTCTCTGAAAATTATGCCTTTCTTCACTTCATCTTCCCTCTGATATTCATGGACCTCTTCACTTCTTCTTCTCTCTAATATTCGCATAGACCTCGGGTTTGCATCCCCTCCATTTTTCTCCACAAGACACTCTTTCTCAACGAACCTATATTTTCCACAAGCCTGTCTTCTTTGTCAGTGTTTCATGGAAACCTACACAGGAGATCTAGCTAAAGAAAGTAAAAAAAAAGCTTATCAAGAAAGGAAGAGAGATTTATTATGGAAGAATGAGAAAATATATTCACACTACTCTAATGAGATGATGATCGATACATAGATCATGATCAATAGGATACAATGAATGAGTGGAATACACTCATATATAGGGCAAGACATTCCATAATTAAGAAAAGAAATCAAGCAATTATCTTTCCTTGTGAATTTATGCATGCATAATAGTGATGGTAAAAATAGAAAGTCTAAAATAGAACTAGTCAGTTAACTCCCACTGAACTAGTGTGTCGAAAATAGAAATTTCTCCAACACCCCCCCTGAAAATCACTATGGAGTAAAAAATGAGTCCCGGCTACTAGGCCATTTTAGGTACTCATGTACAATGCAACTAATGAAAACTGAATAAAAGTGAGGAAAGAGGGAAAACGACGTGGGAACAAAACCCCCCCTCAAAAGATAATGTATCAAAACAATAAAATGATAGTTTCTAGGCAATTGTGTTCTTCACTGCAAGACGATACCACAAAGTCTAAAACTTCTGCTCACTGAAAGTCTTTGTGAAGATGTAGAAATATTTATGGATCTGATGAAGTCATTTGGAAACCTGTCGGGCCTTGTACCTCTTGATCCTATGGACCCATATGCACCTGAAAATATTCTCTTCTGGTGGACGTGGAACTAGATTCCAAGTCTGGTTTTGTAGGAGTGATTCATACTCCTTCTGCATGGCTAATTTCCACAATGGATTTCCCACAACCCTATTGTAGTTATGTGGATCAGTAGATTGAACCATATATAAATGCATGGGCATCGCAGGTTCTGAAGCAGAAAGTACATGAGAAGGCTCCTTATGTTGAGATCAAGTCATCCTCGAATCCAATGGATTCCCTACAAGGTTGCCAGCTCCCTGAAGTGTGGTCTATGCCTTCTTGGGCTTCTGTTGAAGCTTCAACGTTGGATTCTTATCTGGATGTACTACCTACTTATTTCCATGTACAGAATCTGAGTGTATGGAATCATCCCCGATGTCTAAAACTGATGGAAGAACAAGAGTATATGCATGTTGCACTGGAGATGCATGTGAAGTACTCTCCTTATGTGTAAGTAGAATAGAGGAGTCATCGTCAGAAAACTTAGTGAATTTATACAACCTTGACTTGCGATCCACCTCACCAATTGCAATGATGGAATTGTCATGCATGTCAATTACTAAAACTGAATCTGATGTAAATTCAACCTTTTTACCTTTCAGGGTGATTTGATAAAATGAGAGAAGATTCATAGAAAGGTTTGGAACATGTAAAACATTCTCAAAACTTCCATTGCGGAGTTCCACTCTCCCTTCTCCTACTACTTCTACTAGAGTATCATCCCCCATGAGAATAGGGGGTCTTGAGAATGGACTCAAGGAAGAGAAAACTTCCTCTTTCGTTGCCATATGATGGGATGCACTAGAATCTATAATCCATGAATCAAATAAGGAATTAATTGCAACCAAAGCATGATGATTACCTTTCTTAGTTGCATGGTCTTCTTCCTTCTTCTTCTTGCCTCCTTCAGGAATGAAGTCTCCGAGGTTATTCCTCTGAAGTAACTGTGTCATAAGATTGATTTGATTGTTCATGCATGTGGGTTCTTCATGATTCGGTTTATTGCAATATGTGAACTACTTTCCCTTCTTCTTCTTCCTGGAATCTGAAGAGTCTTTGTGTTCGACAACACAGGTATTCCAACAGAGGACGAACACCTTCAGTAACCACTCACATAACTAGATCAAAGATCAACACACCAATGTTTTCACGTGGTAAAACTCCTACGGGGAAACATCCACGGCCCCAGCCAACGCGACCACTTGGAGCAGTTTATTAATGCAAAGAAAAAGATTACAGAGAGATTTTACAAGAGAGTTTCTCACAATCGATCATCGACAAATGACCCTCCATGCTCTTTAAATA
>ML802259.1:335626-352395 GCA_009831015.1 Picea engelmannii
ACTCAAGACCTCTTACTTAATAAGGCAAGTTTTAACCAACTGGTCTAGCAAAACATATTGTAATGTTCAGAAGGAGGATTGGGGTTGTTTTTGTTGTTGTTGTTGTTGTGGAAGACGGCCTTGGAGAGCATGCTCCAAAAAAAACTCTTTTCACAAAAGAAAAAAATTTCGCTTCTCGATGACAACAAGGGTTAGATCTCGGTTAGCTTACTCGGAAGATGCACCTTTTCCTATCTGTTTCTAATTTTCCGAGATTGCACAAGGTGTGGGGAAAAGAGCATACACAGATCTAAAAGAGTAGCAGCCCGGAAAAAAAAAATACAAACCGACATAAAATCAAAACTTTGCAAAAATTTAAAAATGCGTATTCAGACTTTATACCTCCGGATTCTGACTGTAATGGTCGTATCTTGGGAAAATGGAAACCTTTTCGAGTGAAATGAAAATTGTTCCTGAATTAAAAGCGTGCTCCGGACGCAATGGAACATCCCTTTCAGCCCAAAAATGTACAAAAATTCCAGAAAATGGAGATGAGGCAACTCGGCTTCACGATCTCGATCTACAACAGGACCGGGTCTTCAAACAGGCTCTGATACCATGTTCGACAACACAGGTATTCCAACAGAGGATGAACACCTTCAGCAACCACTCACATAACCAGATCAAAGATCAACACATCGATGTTTTCACGTGGTAAAACCCCTACAGGGAAACATCCACGGCCCCAGCCAACGCGGCCACTTGGAGCAGTTTATTAATGCAAATAAAAAGATTACAGAGAGATTTTACAAGAGAGTTTCTCACAATCGATAATCGTCAAATGACCCTCCATGCTCTTTAAATAGAGATCATGGACCAATCGGGTGTTAAGCCACGGATCAATGGTCGTTAAGATCGAGGAGAGTATGAACTGTCAGATCACTCTATGTCAGAAACATATCGTGACCGTCGGATTGCCTAACTACAAATTCATACTAATGCATACTAAAGAAACACACTTTTACCTAATGACATATTAGACCAAGTAGATCTTAACTAACTCCTAAGTGTCTAAATATCCTAACACTTTGGAACGTGAAGAATCATTAAAGGGTTTGGAATATCCCTCTTTCCTATTCTGTTTAAATGACCATTTTCCATCATGAATGGTGAGTGCATGTGCTTTGTGATCTTTCATGAGGCCCATCTATATGAGCATCTGCTCTTGTGCAAGAGACTCAATGAACTGAGCCAACGTAGGCATTTTCCAATTTGTTCCAAAAGGACATCTTCCAGAATGGAAATTGGAGACATATACAATGTATTATGGTCCTAGCTTGGCCAATATTGTTAGAATAAGTTGTTTATCTTGTGTAGACTTATCAATACCACATTCACCCGAGCTCAATAACAAAGATTTAAATTTAGTAAAAAAATCTTGTATATTATCAAAACTTTTAGGGTCTAAGGTATTCAACTCTACCTCAATCATATGACCTCGCATCTCATCCTGCTTTCCAAAGAGTCCTTCCAAGGTGGTCCAGATCTCGTTTGGTTTCTTGCATGTGGCAACATGAAACCACAAATCAGTGGAGATTAATTCAAGAAGTAGTCTTGTGGCCTCATCCTAACGATTCGCCCATCTCATCTTCTCAATTGTTGATGTAGGTTTTGTTTCTATCGCCATCATCAAATTATATAGTCCTTTTATTTTGAGTTGGAATGTCACTTTGGGCTTCCAATCAAAATAATTGTATGGAGTTAGGATTACCACCATGTTTGATTGGATAGTATTTGTCATATCCATCTTTCCCACTGTTTCTAAGAACCCCTAAAAATTTACTCTCAATCTAAAAGTGAAAAATTAATAAATCACGACAGAAATGACACTTTAAGTGAAAATTCGTATGAGTTTCAAGAGATGATCATGTGACTTACTTTCTGATCAAACAGTGAGGAATCTCACCAAACGGTTGAAAACCCACTTCCAAAATAGGCTGATTTACTTTTCACATAGGTCGTTTCCTCCAAAACGTAATATTTTGGGAGCAATGATTGTAAAAAGTTATAGCCATGGATTCGTATTAGTTTCAGAAGGCTATCTTGTGGATTACGCTCTAAGAAAACGGTGAAGAATATCGCCAAATGGTTGAAAAATAACTTCCAAAAAGGGTTGATTTACTCTCCACTTGGGTCGTTTCCTCCAAAATGTAATAATTTGGGAGGAATAATTGATGAAGGTTACGACCATGGATTTAGCTCGTCAAAACTCCAATTTTCCTTATTCTTTGGCTTGTCTGGCTTGCTCCAAGCAACATAGCTCTGATACCATGTTAGTGTTTCATGGAAACCTACATAGGAGATATAGCTAAAGAAAGTAAAAACAAAGCTTATCAAGAAGGGAAGAGAGATTCAATATGGAAGAAGCTCGTGACACGGAGAGTATGAGTTTCAATTGTTTCTCTTCCTGAGAATTTTCTACAACAAGTGCAGTGAAGGTCCGCAAGAAGTGCATTGACAAGATTATGATTTTTGCCTCAGAAAAGCTTAGGAGAGATACCATTTTTCTTATACCAACAGAAGTGCAAGTATAGCACAGAGACATGCAAGTATAGCATAGAGCTGTGCAAGGTGTGCGCAGGCCAATGGAAGTCCTAGACTTTTCCAACCCAGTGAGTGGTTGAAGAAATTATGTCTCAAGGAGTGCATATAATTGAAGGATACCAGATAATCAGAGATAATGATGAAGCTAGAAGGAGTGCGAGCAGAATCCCTTAAATTCCTTGAGTTTGCAACAAGATTCAAGCTCGGGAGGAAAGATGCCAAGTTTATTTGGCCAGGGTTATGGTTGAATGGATGGTTGAAATTCTTCGAGGGAGAACCACCAATTTTTTCCTGGACCGTTGGATCTAGTGGATCAGCAGAGAGACTACGGTTGAGTGTCTTTCAACCCTCACAAGCTCAGGAGGAATAATCGCCATTAGATTTGGATCAACGAGAATCATTGGTCTTTTGGTTTCACGTTTTGGATTTTTCAGAAGTTGGGGGTGCGAAGGAAAATACAACTTTGTACCATAAGTCATGAAATCCCAATCCACGAAGCAGGGATGTGGAATGTCGGATCTCAGGAGACAATGATCTGCAGGTCACTGTGGGTTTGCATTTCGGGAAAAGGAGGAGAGTTGCATCATGGACTCGTAAGTCATGAAATCCTGACACACTCGGAGGTGGGCCCCAAGACATGACTAAGGTCACATAGTTGAGGCATAAGGAAATAATTAAGGATCTGTTAGCCCATTTTGGGGTTTTGGGAGTCAAAGGAGTCAGAGGGACTCACAATAGAAATTGTGAAGTCGTGAAATTTGAAATAGATTTCCGGGTAAAGGTTGTGGTCACATTGCTTGGTCACATGGAGTGTAGGTTTGCACCTTGTGCTTGTTAGCACAGGTGTAACTTCTAAGAAGGACCTGTGGTTATACGTGTTGAATATTCCAAAGGGGAATCAAAGAGCCATTTCAGCTCAGGTGAGTAGAAAGATCCAAAGACCGGGAGGTCAAGAAAAACCTGCTGAGGTAGGGCTGTTGCGCTAGGTGGTATCAGAGCTTAGCTAACAACTTTCGTTTTCTGTGGAGGTAATACATAGGACATATTGACACAATGCCACCAATAAGACATCAAGAGATACCTATTCCTGATCCATCCATGGAAAGGGAAATGAGAGAACTTCATGCTCAATTGGATACCATGGAGACAACACAGAGATGAACAACTGATACTGGAGATGTCAATGAAGAAGAAAGTGAGAGCGAAGCCAGAGATGGAGAAGAAGAAGTTGTAGTTGAAGATGCTACAAAAGAATGTCTATTCAAAGTTGTTTCCATAATAGGTGCCAGAGAAGAGCTGGACATTCTGATGTATGAAGGTAACTTGGATGTTAAGGAGCTACTAGATTGGTTTAGGGCTCTAGATAAATACTTTGACTGTGAAGATAACGAAGAGGATAAGAAGGTTAAACACACTGTCACTATACTGAAATGGCATTCAACACTATGGTGGGATGAACTGCAGGCTGATAGGCATTGCAAAGGAAAACAAATAATTAAAAATTAGGATAGAATGGTCACCAAGATGAAAGATAAATTCATACCCAGGGATTACCAAATTAATCTGTTATGAAGAATGCAGAATTTGAGACAGAAAGGGATGATAGTGGAGGAATACACTAAGGAGTTTTACAGGATAAACATTAGAGCTCGTCATCGTGACAATGAGGATGAAAAGGTTTCTAGATATATGAATGGCTTAAGATATGAGATTCAAGATGAAATGAGCATGGTGACAATCATAACTATAGAGGATTCTTACCAGATTTCTTTGAAGCAAGAAGAGAAATTGGCCTGAAAGAAAGGTCAAAGGGGAAGAGGTAGAATTCAGAGTAGAGGCAAAGAAGTTTCCCAAGACAAAGTACAAAAGCCTAAGGATGAAGAAAAGAAACCTCATAACCACCCAAAAAGAGGGGGATTTTCATAGGGAAGACAATATGCCGATAGGAACACTTTTACATGAGCAAGAGGAAGAGGAAGATGCAGAGGAGGTGAAATAAATTGTTTTGTCTGTGGAAAGATCTAACACAAGTCTTGGGAATGTCCTGATAGAAAAAGATATGGAGGAGCTGAAGCTCACATTTCATAAGCGCAAAGGCAAAATGTTGAGGTAGAAGATGGAGAAGGAAGGAGATCCTTGATGATGAGGAAAGTTCTCTTGAAGCCAGAGAAAAAGGTGGAGAATCCAATCCAGAGGAACAATTTGTTCAGAACTTCTTGCAAGGCCAAGGATAGGGTATGCAAGGTGATAGTGGATAGTGGAAGCATGGATAATATAGTATCCATAGAAATGGTAGAAAAGTTGGAATTGGACACAGTTGCACATCCAAGCCCATACAAAGTTTCATGGTTGCAAAAGGGACATCAGGTAACTATCACTAAACAATGTTTAGTTGAATTTAAGATAGGGGGATATAGAGATGATATCTTATGTGATGTTATTTCCATGGATGTTTGTCATATTTTGTTGGGGAGGCCTTGGCAATATGACATAAATGTTGTTCATGATGGGGAAAAGAACACCTATACCTTAGAGAAGAATGGTAGGATGCATATGTTGCTGCCAATTGAAGACAAGAAGGTGAAATTAGACACAAGTAATACTATAATTCTCATGAGTGTGAAGGAACTTCTTGATGAAGTCAAGAAAGAGGAAGAAATGCAGTTTGTTGTGGTAAGAAAACCTAGAGTCATTTTGACCAGTACTTCAGTGGATGATCTACCTAAGGAAATTCAGGAGCTGCTGGAGGAATTTGCTGACATAGTGGTGGATGATTTACCTTGTTCATTGTCGCCTATCAAAATTATATGCCATCACATTGACCTTATACGAGGGGTGAGTTTACCAAACAAAGCAACATATAGACTGATGCCGTAGGAGAATGAAGAGGTCAAGAAGCAAGTCCAAGAATTGATGGACAAAGGGTTGATTAGAGAAAGATTGAGTCCATGTGTTGTGCCAACAATGTTAAGTCTGAAGAAGGATGGTGGATGGAGGATGTGTACAGACTTGAGGGATATAAACAAAATCACCATCAGGTATAGATTTACTTTACTGAGAATGGATGACTTGATGGATTGCTTGAGTGGGGAAAGATATTTTTCAAAAATTGATTTAAAAATAGGATATCATCAAATTAGAATGAGGGAAGGTGATGAATGGAAGACAACATTCAAGATGAATGAAGGATTATATGAATGGCTTGTCATGCCATTTGGCTTGATGAATGCACCAAGTAATTTTATGATATTAATGAACAAAGTATTGAAAGATATCATTGGAAGATTTGTAATTGTGTATCTTGATGATATATTGATCTTCAGTAAGACTGAGGAAGAACATTTGAGACATCTAACTCTAGTGATGAGAAGGTTACAGCAATAGAAGTCGTTGATAAATCTAAAGAAGTCATCTTTCATGAAGGCATAACTCATTTATTTGGGTTTTGTTATCTCTTTGAATGAATTGAAGATGGATCCCGAGAAGGTAAAAGTGATCAAAGAATGGTCGTCACCAAAGAATATCTTTGAAGTCAAAATCTTACATGGACTAGCTAGTTTTTACCGAAATTTGATCAGTAATTTTAGTGGGATTAGTGCACCAATGATGGACATAGTCAAGAAAAGACATAAATCTTTTCATTGGACAGATGAAGCAGAAAAAAGTTTTAAGTTGTTAAATGAGAAGATAACTGAACAACCAGTTCTGGTTCTGCCATATTTCAGTAAGACATTTCAAGTCAGATGTGACGCGAGTGGATTTGTAGTTGGAGTAGTCTTAAGCCAAGACAATAGGCCAATTGCATACTTCAGTGAGAAACTGAATCAGGCCAAGATGAAATATTCCACATATGATAAATATTTTTATGAAATCATACAAGCGCTGAAGAAATGGAGGAATTACTTGGTTCTGAAGGAGTTTTTTTTGTATAAAGACAACCATGCTTTACAATTCATAACCAAACAGGAGAAATTGAACCAAAAACATGAAAAATGGGTTGAATTTATGTAGAACTTTACTTTTGTTATAAAGAACATTTCTGGAACTGCTAACAAGGTTGTTGATGCATTGATCAGGAAATGTTTGATTCTGCAAGAGTTTCGTGTGAAGACCTTAGGTTTTGATAGCCTTAAGGAGATGTACGTAAATGATTTAGATTTCAAGGTATGAAGCATGCGGGAATCCTTTTTTAAGAGATAGAATCCAATGGATTGAATACTTGATTCAGGATGGACTATTATTCAAAGGAAATCACTTGTGTATCCCAAAGAGTTCTATGAGAGAAAAACTTTTAAAGGAAAAACATAGTGGGGGATTGGTTGGAAATTTCATCCATGAAAAAACATTTGCGCATTTGAAAAGTTTATATTATTTTCCAGGGATGAGGACAGATGTCAATAAATTTGTCAACAGATGTAGAATTTTCTAGCATGCAAAGGGAAAAAGACAAAATACCAGATTGTATCAACCATTGCCAATACCAGAGAGGCCGTGGGACACAGTAAGCATGGATCTTTTGTTAGGACTATCAAGGACATAGAGAGGTTGTGATTCCATATTCTTTGTAGTCAACATATTCTAAAAAATGGCACATTTTATTCCATGTCAGAAAACCAGTGATGCAATGCACATTGCAAATCCATTTTTCAAAGAAGTTGTTTGACTTCATGGCTTACCCAAAAGTATTGTTTCAGATAGAGATACCAAATTTGTTGGTCATTTCTAGAGGAAATTTGGAAGAAGATGGGGACAAATTTATCTTTTATCTCAGCATATCATCCTCATACAGATGGAAAAACTGAGGTAGTAAATCAAAGTTTCGGGAACTTATTAAGAAGTTTGGTAACTGAACACCATACATAGTGGGATCAGATTCTACCACAAGTGGAATTTTCATATAATGATTCACTAACAGGAGCATGGGCCAAATTCCATTCTAGATAGTGTATGGAATGCAGCCAAGAGGAGTATCCGAGTTGAGTGACTTGGAGTAGAATGAGTTCAGGAGTGTTGGAGCGGAAGATTTTGCAGCAAATATGTAGGAGCTCCATAGTAAGATTAAAGAGAGGCTGAAGAATTCCAACCAGGAATACAAGCGTAGAGAATATCAGCATAGAAGAGATCTTCAATTTGAAGTGGGAGATTTAGTCTTAGCGCATCTAAGAAAGGAAAGGTTTCCAAGGGGAATGTATAATAAGCTGAAAATGAAAAAGATAGGGCCGTGTAAAATTTTAAGTTCGAGGAAAATGCTTATGCGATAAAATTTTCAGATGGTGTAGGCATATCACCTATGTTCAACATAGAAGATATGTATCCATACAGAGTCAATGAAGCGAGAGAAGGGAATCAGAAGGAAGTTCAGTGGGTTAAACAAATGTCTGTAGTTGAAAATATACAGATGAAAAAGATCATTGATCAGAAATTTGGTAAGAAGACCTGGAGGAAGACATATTTTGAATATTTGGTCAAGTGGAAGGGACACTGGATTGAATATGCCAGTTGGGAAAGTGAAGAAAATATCCAGAAACATGGGCATACAATGCAGGAACTCATGAATAGGAGTCCATGAATTTTTCAGCTAGGGGAGTATGATGCAAGAGCATCGCAAGCCAACAAAGAAATAAAGTGGAAGACAGTTGGATATGCACCAACGCGCATTTTGAGGATTTTTTGAATTTGAAAGAATGAGGAATTAATGTAATATCTGAAAAAGATATTTTTTCTTTTATGGTTTAGAGATTGTAACATAGATCGTGAGAATTTCTCTCATCATTTTGTTGGAGGCAATTATTGTAATAAATGAAAAGTAGACATGGGATTTAATTCGATTTGATAGCTTAGAACTATAGGAGGGAAAACTCTAGAAAACTCCCTCATTTTTATTGTATTGTATGATCATTCTCAATTGAAAGAGTAGAGTTGTAGAGCAAGAGAATAGGAGAGAAGAGAAGAACATAATTTGTATAAGAAGATAGTTGTTACTATAGAACCATGTACAAAAGCATTGAGTTAATATAAGAATGCTTTGACTCAATCTCATGGTGTGGTGATGTTTACTGTTTGAATTTCTTAAATGGTATGTTTACAGTTTACGTATATGATCTATTATGCATTTGTTTCAATGTTGTGTATGCTTGTGATTTCATGTTGAATGTATGAATCCCGTGAGAGGGAGAGTATGAGTTTCAATTGTTTCTCTTCTTGAGAATTTCCTACAAGGAGTGTAGTGAAGGTCCGCAAGGAGTGCATTGACAAGATTATGAATTTTACCTTAGAAAAGCTCAGGAGAGATAGTGTTGTTCTTATACCAGTAGAAGTGCAAGTATAGCACAGAGTCATACAAGGTGTGCACAGGCTAATGGAAGTCCTAGACTTTTCCAACCCAGTGAGTGGTTGAAGAACTTTTGTCACAAGGAGTGTGTAGAATTAGAGGATATCGGATAATCAGAGATAATCATGAAACTGCAAGGAGTGCGGGCATAATCCCTTAAATTCCTTGAGGTTGCAACAAGATTCAAGCTCAGGAAGAAAGACGCCAAGTTTTTTTGGCAAGGGTTTATCAGAGGTTGAACGGACGGTTGAAATTCTTCGAGGGAGAACCAACTATTTTTCCGTGGACCATTGGATCCAGTGGATCAATGGAGAGACTAAGGTTGAGTGTCTTTCAACACTCACAATCTTAGGAGGAATAGCCACCATTAGATTTGGATCAATGAGAGCCGTTGATTTTGTGGTTTCATATTTCGGCTTTTTGGAAGTCGGGGGTGCAAAGGAAAATACAACTTGGGACCATAAGTCGTGAAATCCTGATACGCGAAGGAGGTTCGTGGGACGTCAGATCTCGAGAGACGAGGACCATTTATTTGTAAGTCACCGCAAGTTTTCATTTTGGGAAAAGGAGGAGAGTTGCATCGTAGACTCATAAGTTGTGAAATATCGATGCGCTCGGAGGTGGGCCCCAGGATGTGATTGAGGTCACATGGTTGAGGCATACGGAAGGAGTTAAGGATCCATTAGCCCATTTTGGGGTTGCAGAAGTCAAAGGAGTTAGAGGGACTCACAATAGAAATTGCGAAGTCGCAAAATCCGAAATACTTTTTCGGGTAAAGATTGTGGTCACATCGGTTGGTCACTTGGAGTGGAGGTTTGCGCCTTGTGATTTTTTGCACATGTGTAACTTCTAAGAAGGACCTGTGGTTATATGTGTTGGATATTCCAGAGGGGAATCAAAGAGCCATTTTGGCTCAGGTGAGTAGAAAGATCCAAACACCAAGAGGTCGAGCAGAACCTGCTGAGGTAGGGGTGTTGCACCAACTTCAATTGTGGAGAGAGCCATCTTTCCACCCATTTCTTCGGGATATACCTTCCAGTATTTAAACTATGATGAAGGAACCTACTTTGATACTAATTGTTGAACACACCACCCACACTAAGAGTGGGGGGTGAATTAGTGTGTGGACTTTTCTAACTTTTATTTTTGCAAGTTATCAGTTAAAACATAATTGTACAAATTAAGAACAATCACATCATAATCACAAGGGACACAAGAGATACCATATGTTTTTGTAAGATTTTGTATAATTTATATGTATATATGTGAATATGAATTTTCCCAGCACCAATTATTTTGTATCAACACCAACTAAAGTAAGGAGCACCAACTCCTAGGAGAGCACCAACTCTCAAGCAAGACCTAGCTTGCCACAAGACCCATCTTGTTGATAGAATGCAGTCTATCCAACTAGAGTTCTTAGAGTATTTCAACCAACTCTAGTAATAGTGATCCATTACTGAATCAACTCTATCTCATGATCAGAGGTATACCATAAACATTCATCACCGCACTTCATCTTCTCTCTGAAAATCACACCTTTCTTCACTTCATCTTCCCTCTGATATTCATGGACCTCTTCACTTCTTCTTCTCTCTAATATTTGCACAGACCTCAGGTATGTATCCCCTTAATTTTTCTCCACAAGATGCTCTTTCTTAGTGAACATATCATTTCCACAAGCCTTTCTTCTTTGTCAGCGTTTCATGGAAACCTGCACATGAGACATAACTAAATAAAGTAAAAACAAAGCTTATCAAGAAAGGAAGAGAGAATCATTATGAAAGAATGAGAAAATATATTCACACTACTCCAATGAGTTGATGATTGATACATAGATCATGATCAATATGATACAATGAATGACTAGAATACACTCATATATAGGGCGAGACATTCCATAATTAAGAAAATCGATCGAGTAGTTATCTTTCCTTAGGAATGAATGCATGCATAATAGTGATGGTAAAAATAGAACTAGTCAGTTAACTCCCACTAAACTAGTGTGTCGAAAATATAAATTTCTCCAACAACCCCCCCCCCNAAAAATCACTATGGAGTAACAAAATGATTCTGGACTACTAGGCCATTTTAGGTACTCATGTACAATGCAACTAATGAACACTGAATAAAAGTGAGGAAAGAGGGAAAACCATGTGGGAACAAAACCCCCCCTCAAAAGATAATGTATAAAAACAAAAAAATGACAGCTTCTAGGCAACTGTGTTCTTCACTGCTAGACGATCCCGCAAAGTCTGAAACTTCTACTCACTGAAAGTCTTCGTGAAGATGTAGAAATATTTATAGATCTGATGAAGTCCTTTGGAAACCTATTGGGCCTTGTACCTCTTGATCCTGTGGACCCATATGCACCTGAAAATATTCTTTTCTGGTGGACGTGGAACCAGATTCCAAGTCTGGTTCTATATGAGTGACTCATACTCCTTCTGGATGGCTTCTTTCCATTATGGATTTCCCACAACCCTATTGTAGTTATGTGGATCAGTAGATTGAACCATATAGAAATGCATTGGCATTGCAGATTCTGAAGCTGAAAGTACATGAGAAGGCTCCTTATGTTGAGATTGATTCATCCTCGAATCCAATGGATTCCCTACAAGGTTGCCTGCTGCCTGAAGTGTGGTATGTGCCTTCTTGGGCATCTGTTGAAGCTTCGGGGCTGGATTCTTATCTAGCTATACTACCTTCTTATTTCCATGTACACAATCTAAGTGTATGGAATCATCCCTGATGTATGAAACTGATTGAAGAACAAGAGTATATGCATGTTTCATTGGAGGTGCATGCAAAGTAATCTCCTTATGTGTAAGTGGATTAGAGGAGTCATCGTCAGAAAAATTAGTGAATTTATACAACCTTGACTTTTGATCCACCTCACCCATTGCAATGATGGAATTGTCATGCATGCCAATTACTGAAACTGAATCTGATGTAAATTCAACCTTTTTACCTTTCAGGGTGATTTGATAAACTGAGAGCAGATTCATAGAAAGATTTGGAACATGTAAAACATTCTCAAAACTGCCATTGTGGAGTTCCACTCTCCCTTATCCTGCTAGTGCTAATGGAGTATCATCCCCCATTAGAATAGGGGGTCTTGAGCATGGACTCAAGGAAGAGAAAAATTCCTCTTTCATTGCCATATGATGGGATGCACTAGAATCTATAATCCATGAATTAGATAAGGAATTAATTGCAACCAGAGCATGATGATTACCTTTCTTAGCCGCATGGTCTTCTTCCTTCTTCTTCTTGGCTCCTTCAAGAATGAAGTCTCTAAGGTTATTCCTCTGAAGTACCTATTTCATAAGATTGATTTTCTTCTTCATGCATGTGGATTCTTCATGATTTGATTTATTGCAATATGGGCACTGCTTTCCCTTCTTATTCTTCCTGGAATCTGAAGATTTTTTGGAACCTAAAGAATCATTAAAGGGTTTGGAATATCCCTCCTTCCTATTCTGTTTTAATGACCCTTTTCCATCATGCATGGTGATTGCATGTGCTTTGGGATATTCTATGAGGCCCATATATATGAGTGTCTTCTCTTATGTAAGAGACTCAATGAACTGAGCCAACGTAGGCATTTTCCAATTTGTTCCGAAAGGACATCTTCTAGAATGGAAATTTGAGACATATACAATGTATTCTGGTCCTAGCTTGGCCAATATTGTTAGAATAAGTTGTTTCTCTTGTGTAGACTTATCAATACCACATTCACCCAAGCTCAATAGCAAAGATTTAAATTTAGTAAAATATCTTGTATATTATCAAAAATTTTAGGGTCTAATGTATTCAACTCTACCTCAAGCATATGATTTCGCATCTCATCTTGCTTTCCAAAGAGTTCTTCCAAGGTGGTCCAAATCTCATTTGGTTTCTTGCATGAGGAAACATGAAACCACAAATAAATGGAGATTAACTCAAGAAGTAGTCTTGTGGCCTCATCCTAACGAGTCGCCCATCTCATCTTCTCAATAGCCGATGTAGGTTTTGTTTATGTCGCCATCGTCAAATTATATAGTCCTTTTCTTTTGAGTTGGAATGTTGCCTTGGGATTCCAATCAAAATAATTGTATGGTGTGAGGATTACCACCAATTTTGATTGTATAGTAGTTTTCATATCCATCTCTCCCATTGTTTCTAAGAACCCCTAAAAATTTACTCTCAATCTACAAGGGAAAAATCAATAAATCATGACAGAAATGACACTTTAAGTGAAAATTCATATTAGTTTCAAGAGATGATCTTGAGAATTACTTTCTAAGAAAAAAGTGAGGAATCTCGCCAAACGGTTGAAAACTCACTTCCAAAATGGGCCGATTTACTTTCCACACAGGTCGTTTCCTCTGAAATGTAATATTTTGGAAGAAATGAATGTAGAAAGTTACGACCATGGATTCGTATCAGTTTCAGAAGGCTATCTTGTAGATTACATTCTGAGAAAAAGGTGAAGAATATCACCAAATGGTTGAAAACCCACTTCCAAAATGGGTTGATTTACTTTCCACATGGGTTGTTTCCTCCAAAACGTATTATTTTTGGAGGAATAATTAATGAAACTTATGACCACGGATTTAGCTCGTCGAAACCCCGATTTTCCTTTTTCTTTGGCTTGTCTAGCTTGCTCCAAGAAGCATAGCTCTGATACCATGTTAGTTTTTTTTGGAAACCTGCATAGGAGATCTAGCTAAAGAAAGTAAAAACAAATCTTATCAAGAAAGGAAGAGAGATTCAATATGGAAGAAAAAGAAAATATATTCACACTACTCCAATGAGCTGATGATTGATACATAGATCATGATCAATATGATATAATGAATGAGTGGAATACACTCATATATAGGGAAAGACATTTCATTATTAAGAAAATCAATCAAGTAGTTAGCTTTCCTTAGGAATGCATGCATGCATAATAGTGATGGTAAAAACAGAAAGTCTAAAATAGAACTAGTCAGTTAAGTCCCACTGAACTAGTGTGTCGAAAATAGAAATTTCTCCAACATTCTTGCCACAAGCGCACATCCAATGAACCAATCATGGTTGTATTTATACTTTCGTATGCTCAAAACTTGTTTAATTTATTGGGACGACTTTTGCAGCAAGTTATAACTAACTTGTCCATTTACAACAAATTTGGGACCACCAGAGATCATCATTCCAAGTTTTCAACTTTACACCTGGCATCCCCTTTACTTTCATAAATCAATCAAAGGTATGGATCTATTTCCTTCATCTTTGTGATTACAAAAATCGACTCTTCCTTCAAACCATGTTCATATGATCATAGGCGTAGAAACACATGCTTATCAATTTAAGCAACACATTACATTTTTCCCTTTAAATCTCTTTACCATATGACCAACAACGATGAACTCATGTGACCACATGATTGTGGACACCGCCAAAGGTGGTTTGAAATCAAACTACGTTTTTCCCCGCAATTTACCTTGTGCCTCCATGTGTCCTTTCTTCAAAACCAAGGTTTCGATTACGGCCCGCCCTCAAATTATTAAAGTTCGCGCACCTTCAATCCCCACAATGTGACTAGACTGTCGATCTCGCAATCTTGACGGTGCTCCTGGACTAACAGATCAGATTTGTTCTTTCAAGCTCTACGGATCATATCTAGCCTTCCTAATTCAACGACTGTGATTTATTTCTTGATCCGGGATTTAGGATTTTCAACTCTCAAACCCCTATTTCATTCGCACGTCAATATTTTAGATTCGATGATCTGCAGACACCTATCATTCTCAATCAACAACTAGATCAATGGTCTTGTGTCCCCTTTCTCGATCAATGGTCGAGATCTCCATCGAGTCTCCGGACTTCGGAGATTTCAAATCTCAACTTTATCTCTATCACCTTTTTCCTGGAGCTAACAATCCACTTATGCGTGTTCCTTTAGGAGCAACGACTGCGATCCTTTCACATCTCCAGACTTCGGAATTCTCAAGTCTCAATTTTCACTATAGTATGATCAATGGTTGAGAATACTCCTGAAGTGATCTTCAGATCAGATGACTTATATCCACTTCGAGAATTCGTCCTTCGAGACTTCAGAACTTTTTTCATTTGTTGGCGGTGAGATTCCCGAAGTAAAACTCGCGTAGACGTCACTTGATGATGTGTTCTGATGATGTGCTCTCCCAATGTGACACTTATGTTGGACACACCTACCACACTTAGAGGTGGGGTGAATGAGTGTGGGGATCTTTTTCTTTAAAACTTCCCTCTTACACAAAACTCATTAGTTAGCATTCGACATTTACTCATTACTCATTGTTTTCATTAATAATCAGTTAAATGTGAATACATATCAGCAACATATATCATCAATATATCATCAACAAATCATCTCCACAAGGAACACAAGGAATGCAAGATGTATGTACAATTTTTCTTTTTATTATGGACTTCAATCTGGGGGTTTTTCAGCAACAACTGAATAAAGTACAACTCTACAAGAGCACCAGATCTATATGCAAGACTCATCTTACATTCTCAACACCAACTGAGATGAGGCAACAGTCCTCAACAGATATCAATATGTACCATAAACAAGAGCATCAACCATGCACCAACCTGTGCCAAACAACCTGTAATTAACCTTTACCATAAACAAGTGCATCCAACCATGTACCAAGTATATACCAATCATGTGTCAACTACTCATCAACAAATACTCATCAATATGTACCAACATCATCAACTATACACCTCATGTATGTGCCAACTCATCATCTGCTTGTCTCAACCATGACTAGTTTTGGATTAGTCAACAACCCTAACTTGAAATAATCATAAATTTGTACCTGTACTGAATAAAGATCTAAAAATTATATGAAAGTTTCTTCAGTGTGTTTTAAGAAATCCGTCCAAGCGACACTACTTGAAACCTCCCAGAAAAGGATTTATAGCAAAAATGGCATACCTTGTTGAATTCTGTCTTATTCTAGAGAGATACCTTGTAGAGCGTGCCCCACACAAAATATTTGATAAAATGATCTAAAACTATTATAGAGCATACTACAGACTATAACCTAACCAACACATTTGGTCTCCCTGAATTTGGATCTTTTATGAAGAAGTTATGACGTTTTTACCCGAAACACCTGATTTTGACTAGTTTCAGGACTAGCCACAAACCCTATTTTTCACGGAGTGTAACTCCAAAAATAAAACAACCCACAAGATGAATTTTTAACCACAGATACTTGGCTATGTTTTCTCACTTTCATATCAATTTCAGGATCTGAATCTGATCCGAAATCGGATTCAGAAGCCTATCAGGGCTTGAAAAATGCTCAAAAATGAAAGTGCTCAGAATCTGATGAACCCAACACCATTGTGTCCGGCTCGTCTTCCCGATTCTGGTGGTATAATTTTTATGTCAAACGGAGTCTGTATGGAGAAGATATCGCGTTCTGACCGAAAAGTCAAATAGGTAAAAAGTCAAAGGTCAACTGGTCAAAAAGTCAACGCTGATGACATCAGCATGCTGACTGTGCAGGAGATGACGTGGTAGTTTTGGATTGGCTGACATCTGGGTGAATCAGTTTGTGACACGTGGCATATTATGGTCAAATGACGTAGTGCCACGTGGCCCAATCATGGGCTGCCACGTGGCACCCCTTTATTGGTTGTTGGTGTTTGGTTTGTTTGGTAAAATTTTTATGGAGGCCATGGGGTTCGACCCCTGGACCTCCCCACCATATAAAGCTTTAACAATGGTACTTTACCAATGTGCCACATTATTTTTTATGTTATAAAACCCATAATATTAATTATATTGTATGGTTTTATGTGCATAAAGGAGGAGAGGGGCCAG
>ML802259.1:383008-396550 GCA_009831015.1 Picea engelmannii
TGAGGTAACCAAGGATATATAAGCCGAAATTCTGAGGAAAGTGAAGAAAAGAAGGCCGAAATGCAAGGAAGGATAAATTATTTTGATGGTGCTTTCTAAGGTATGTTATTTACAGGTCATCTCACCATTTTCGCTATAAATTTGTTTCTATAATGATTCAGATCCTGAAATTTCTATGCAAGTGAGAAAACATAGCCAAGTATCTGTGGTTAAAAATTCAGCTTGTGGGGGTCATTGTATTTTTGGAGTTACACTCCGTGGAAAATAGGGTTTGTGGCTAGTCCTGAAACTAGTCAAAATCAGGTGTTTCGAGTAAAAATGTCATAACTTATTCATAAAATATCCAAATTTAGTGAGACAAAATGTGTTGGTTGAGGTACCATCTGTAGTATTCTCTATAACAGTTTCATATCATTTCATCAAACATTTTTTGCGGGGCATCGTCTACAAGGTCGCTCTCTAGAATAAGCCAGAATTCAACAAGGTATGTCATTTTTGCTATAACTCCTTTTCTGAGAGGTTCCAAGTAGTTCCACTTGGAGGAATTTCTTAAAACACACTAAAGAACATTTTCTATCAGTTTCAGATCTTTATTCATTACAGGTACAAAGTTATGATTATTTCAAGTTAGGGTTGTTGACTAATCCAAAACTAGTCATGGTTGAGACAAGAAGTTGATGAGTTGGCACATACATGAGGTGTATAGTTGATGATGTTGGTACATATTGATGAGTCATTTTTGATGAATAGTTGACACATTATTGGTATATACTTGGTACATGGTTGGATGCACTTTTTTATGGTACAGGTTGATTACAGGTTGTTTGGCACAGGTTGGTGCATGGTTGATGCTCTTGTTTATGGTATAGATTGATATCTATTGAGGATTGTTGCCTCATCTCAGTTGGTGTTGAGAATGTAAGTTGAGTCTTGCATATAGAGTTGGTGCTCTTGTAGAGTTGTACTCTATTCAGTTGTTGCTAAAAAACCCCCAGATTGAAGTCCATAATAAAAAGAAAAATTGTACATACATATTGTGTTCCTTGTGGAGATGATTTGTTGATGATATATTGTTGATATATGTTGTTGATATGTACTCACATCTAACTGATTATTAATGAAATAAATGAGTAATGAGTAAATGTCGAATGCTAACTAATGAGTTTTGTGTAAGAGGGAAGTTTTGGGAAAAAGATCCCCACACTCATTCACCCCCCCCCCCTTTAAGTGTGGTAGGTGTGTCCAACATTGTATGTAGGGATTTTCTATATTTGAAAAACCTTCAAAAAACTGTCATTAATATCCTACTAAACCCATAAAGATACGTACCTCTTGTACATTTTCAGTGTTGTTCATTCCATAATCACCTCTACTTTCGTTGGATCCATAATGATACCTTCCCCAGATATGATATGTCCCATGTAATGAATCTCAGTATGGTAAAAGGATAACTTCGACAGTTTCCCATACAACTTGTTTTATCTTAAATATTGTAAAACCAAACTCAAGTTTGCATCATTCCCTTCTCTCGTCTGAGAATAAATCAGTATGTCATTGATAAATACTTGTAAAAACTTGTCCAAGTATTTGTGGAACACCCCATTCATCAAAATCATGAATACCCTGCAGGGTGTTCATCAATCTGAAAGGTAAAACATTAAACTCATATTGTTTGAATCTCGTCTTAAATGAAGTCTTAGGGATATCTTCCTCCTTAATCCATAATTGATGATATGTCAATCTCAAGTCAATATTTGAAAACACGGTTGCACCTTTCATTTGATCAAATAAATCATGTATTCTTGGAAACATATATTGATCGTTGATCATCTCTTTGTTCAATTGGCAATAGTCAATACAAAGTCTCCACAACCCATTCGTCTTTCTCACAAAACTAATTGGGACACCCCATGATGATACGCTTGTACGTATAAGTCCCATATCCAACAATTCTTCAATTGCATTTTCAACTCCTGTAATTATGGTGTCGACATCTGGTATGGAGTTCTTGCAATTGGTTTCGTTCCAAGTTTTAGATATATTGTAAACTCCAATTCTCTTACTGAAGGTAAACCTGGTAACTCCTCTGGAAATACGTCTACAAAATATGATACTACAGGCAGGTTTTCTAATCCTTCTACCTCACCCTTTTTCTAATAACGCATATAACTTGCATCCCTTGCGCATAATCTTTTGTAGTTGTAGGGAAGAATAAACCTCAAGGACACTCCTTGATTTCTTCCTACAATGACTCTACTCTATCCTGAATCATCTGTCAAAATTAACTATTTTGTCTTACAGTTAAGTATCGCATCATGTGATTCTAACCAATCCATACCAATCACTATGTCATAAGATCCTAAGATCGTGGCATAAATATCTACCTTCATTAAAAAATTACCCAAGTTAATACTATAATCAATAACCTTTCCCCCGCTGGTCAATTGTTCCTCAGCTATGAGGGCCTTCTGAATTGCATTGTAAAATTTATGAGGCATTAAGATCCTCAACTTTGCATGAATGTTGATGTTAAGTTCCAACACAAACTTCTTGACCTTTAACTTCTCCTTGTTCGTATGTGGAACATATCTGAGTAGCTCCATGAACCTGGCCTCATAGTATGGCATCGTATGACTACCCTGTCGTAAGATGTTGAACTCCTTAGGGCGATGTTCAATGAATTCCTCAAACAAGTACCTCTCTTGGAACCGTTCCTCGAACAAATCCCATGACATGTATTTGAAAACCATGTTTAGTTGAGGTAAGAATGTCTTCCACCATAGAAGCACACTCTCTTTTAGCTGAAATATTGACATGTGGACCTTCGTGTTGGAGGTGTAATTGTGAAGCGTGAAGTACATCACCAATTTCTCCAACCATGCCTAAGTGGCTAAGCCATCTATGACACCCATGAACTTGGTAACATTAAATTTCTCAAGTTCCCTAAGTACATTTTTGCTAACCACTGAATGGTGCCTTGAACCCTCATTGGGCACATACGTCCTACCCTATTCTCGATCAAGATGACTGATCAAAGCCTCTAACATCCTCTGAAAGGATCTTATAATACCTACCACATCTCCCACAACAAGGTTCTCCTACTCAGTAGTCTACTCATCTCTATGAGGGTTAGATTCCTATGGCGTGGATACTCTTGGAGGAGGCATATATTTACCTCCCACACCATAACACCTACTCATCCTGTGTCCTCTAACCATGATTATCAACATGGACAATTCCAAAATTTATTAGTGATATATCTAAAATAATTTTATTTGACATAGTGGAAGGAGTAACTATCCAATGTCACAGGGTTGAACCCACTTTAATACCATATGTAACGACCCCTCCATTAAGACATAAATGTAAGTGACTATCGTAGTGGTAATTTTATTTTTTTAAACATCATTTAGAATAAGTGGTATGTGACAATGACATACATCAATATTTCACATTCTATTCGCATCTACATCACTGCATGGAAATAATCAAATACACCATCATTGTTACTAATGGATCAATCACATCACATAAGATAACAAAAGATGTCTACCCCGCCCAACCTACCCTGTAAGGTTAGGACCTCCAAGACACATAATCAACACTCAAATCCACTATTCATCTGATTGATTTTCACCATTTAACTTCTTAGGACTGGCAACTGTTATGAGGAACATGGAGGTATCTACTCCCATAACCAACTTCTAACCTAGACTCAATATTAGGCTTAACAGTCAGATACATAATCATAACGCAATCAACTCATTCAATAACTCATCATACTAGTACAAAATTTGTCAATTCATCATACCAATTTCACATCATAACAAACTACTCAATGTCTAGTTCCATTCCATTACAAATCGTCGCTATTACCATAACATGTCAGTATTATAATGCACACACCGGATAACTGTGAACAACAAAATAATCAATAATGAAAAACATAACCAATAACATCATCTATGCTAACTACACACAATATAAGTGTAAACAATAAATAAACAATAGTATTACTTCTTTTTGTATTGTTAATGTTACTCTTGTAATCTTCAAAGTAAAATTAATATATTCCACCTACACAATTACTATAACGAAATGATCAACACTTTTAAGTAGGTGAAGGTTAGTTCCTCCATACAGGAAACTCAATCATCTATACTCAAATTTAAATTATTATCTTTTGTTCTTCTTCACCTTAAAGGTAAATTAAATAAAAAACCATCCAAAGTGTAACATAGTGCTGATTATCCATAACCTAAGATAATATAATTACATTCATCAAGCTTGTAGTAATATTACAAAAATTCAACCTACTTATCAATTTCCAAAGATTTATTAATTCAATAATCATGCATAAATTATAATAAGAAGATCATAAATTATAATAAGAAGATCGCATGATAGTTTAAAATTATTGGAAATTATTTCTTTAAACAACTCAATTCCTTATTTTCATGACATAGATAAGTTAATTTCCCTTTAATTATTATACATCTATAATATAAGATAATAAGTAACTTTAAGATAAGAGTGGAACTTAAATCCTAATATAAGACCAAATTATTCAACTAATCAATCTTCCAAATCGGATTCAATCTATATGATAAGATAAGAGTGTAACTTAAATCCTAATATAAGACCAAATTATTCAACTAATCAATCTTCCAAATCGGATTCAATCTATATGATTATAAGGAATTGATGTACCTCCTCAAACTAAGGTTTAATTTAAACCACCGATTCACATCTAAGTTAAATCTAACATTTCATGAGTAAATGGAGGATAGTTTATATATATATATATATATATATATATAAAAGGTCATATCTTTAAAATATAAATCTATTATAAAGAGTATATGTTAAATCCCCTCTTAAAGTCGAGTTAAACCTTGCGTTGAAAGGAGGAATATTTTTAAGAAATAAAAATAGTGGCTCACAACAACTATATCAAATGATAATCTCTAAGATGCTATTGCTTCACTATAAACAACACAAAGTTGGTTTTTATATACTCAAGGCTTGACATACAACAGGCTAGTGTAGATCCGCAAACAAACCCAATGTTAACGAAGCATAGACTAAATATAGATATCAACTATCAAGGTTTAAGTACTTTTTAAATGTATTCGAACCTTATGTTCAAACGCCAAATGCCAAACAAGAAAATCTAATTTCTAGAGTAGCCAAAAATTTCTGCAGCGAACCCAACGAAATTCAAATCGAAAAACAATTTAATTAAACAGAGATCATGTGAATTTCAAAAAGTCCGGATTGTAAATAAATTCGTCAGCGACTCTATAAATTATAGTTTCCATGGTTTTCCCAATAAATTGCAGCTACCAAAACAAGTTCAAACTCGGTTATGTAAATTAGTTTTACAGTGACCACATAACATTTTGAACTTCAGATGTAAAATAGTTTGAAGCGACTCTACGAATTCCTAAAATTCAGATTTTCAATTTGAGTTTATAAGGCAAGAATAAATACAATTTTGAATTGATATTACTTGACAGGGATCCATTATTTTTGTTTTCAGAGTTGCAACTCAATTTGCAACAATTATGACAAATTCCCCACTCAGGAAACTATGAATTTAATCCACAATGACCTTAATGAATTTAAATTTTGAACTGTAAATTACATGACAACTATCAACAAGTTTGAATTTCGGATTTGTAAATTTACTTTACAAACATCCCAACTAACTTTTAACTTTTATAAATTACACTTTTTTTACAACGATTATAATGAAGATTCAAATTCTCAAACATGTAAATAAATTTTGTAGCGGCTAACAAATTCCTAATTTCCGTATCTGCAATTAAATTATGCAAGGACCATACCAAAATCTAACTTCAGATTTGCATATAAATTTTACAACCCATACAGAGTTCTAATTTCGGGCTTGCAACTAATTAAACAGTGATCCAATAATTGTAGTTTCCAGAATTTTCTATTTAAATGAGTGGAAAACGAAATGCTAAAATTTAAGATCAACAAATCAAACTTGCAATGACCAACAAATTCCTAGATCCGGAGTTGTAATGTAAATTGGCAACGAACATCATGAAATTAAATATTTATAATATGGAAGAATTCATATAAATTTATGAACTCAGAGTTTAAATTTAATTGGCAACTAACAAAGGAATTTCAAAAATTCTGGGCTGTAAATTAATTTGGCAGCAATCAAGTTAAAATATGCATTCTGATTTTGTAAATTAAATTGGCAATTTCTGAATTTCTTTTTGTAAAATAAAATGACAGCGAAGTATTTAAGTTTTAAAAATTTTGGGTTGTATATTAAAATGGCAACGAACATCTAATTTCATAAATTCAGGTGGTAAAATAAAATGGCAGTGAACCATCTAAATTAAAAGTACAATTTACTTATTACAATTACAAATTTCATAAATAAAATATCGGAACCAATGGAGATAGAGACTTTAGGATGTCCTTCAATGTGGTTTGTGCTCTTTTTTTTCTTTCACTTTCTAATCTAATCACAGATACTTCATCGGTACTTCTCATTGAATGCTAGGGGTACTCTTCTTCCCCCTTAGCACCCCGAGCCACGAAGGGGGCACACAAAAGAAACCAAAACATAATATCTCTCAAGCTTGCCTCACAAAGAAGAACTTTCACTCTTTTTCAAACTTGAAATCCCAACTCTCACAAGTAAAACAAAATCAAAACAATTTTGGCAACATAATAATATCATGAAAAAGTGAGATCCATTTCCCTTCTACACCATTTGTTTCATATAAATTTCCCCACTAACACATGTCCTCATGCACAAATAATTAACTTTTTAAATTAATTTAATTATGATTATTCACCGATATATTTGTCACACTCTCCCCAAATTGCACAAGTAATTACCCTTTTATTTTATTTAAAAATCTATTTTCCCTCACATTCCCCAATGTGTTCATACTTTTACTCTTAGTTGTCCCTTAGTTCCCCAAATTCTGATTGAATGAGTGTCTCCTAACTAGATTTTAGTTAGAGTTTGATTATGAGTCTTCTTTTGCTTAGACTTAGTGGTAGTTTGACTCAATATGTTTTTCTATGTGCACACCTATTCTCTCATTATTTATTTATTTCTATTTTAAAAATCCCTTTGATTAATTTTATGCACACATTTGCATTTTATCCAACCTTTATATTTTTATTCCCTCTTTTCCTAGAGGTTGATTTTATCTAAAATATTTTGAAAGTTTTAATATTTTTAACTAGTCCCTTAATTAAACTTGGACTTAGACTTAGTATTAGACTTAGGCTTAGACTCTTGTTAAGCTTCTAAGTTTATAATTTACCAACCAAATAATTATTTTATTTTAACAAGGTCTAAACATTTCAATGATTTCTAGGCCACCTAGATTTATTGAATGAAATTTTAATTACGCGACATGCCCTTCAACACACACCTCCATGCTCTAAAGGTTCCACTCGCCTTTGACTGGTTTTGAAAGTTTGTTCGACCCTTGGAGTCAATACTCCATTCGTTCAACCTTGTGAGAGACTAAGAGATTCTAAGGAATAAAGACTCTGCCTTATTGCACACCCTTTAGAAATCTTTGTGGGTGACTGTCTCATTCTTCCCTCATGACATTGTGGACCTATTGAACTAGGTAATCGTTAACCTACAGTTCATACCACGACGAGACTGCTAGTAGGTTGTGACAAGGATGTTACCACACCTCTCCCTCAAATTTCTGGTTTTTGCGCATGCCCCATTTACTCCTTATGTGCATCGGATTATCAAGCATCGTCAAGCCTACATCCACTGATAAAAATAGTGTCAACAACCAATATACATAAATCATATTGTAATCAATCATATGTTACATGTGCGTAAAATGAAATACTCAAACAAATACAATCCATTCCCTGACTCAATCCGGAGTCCAAGGAAATCCATTGAGGCCATCAACATCCATAACCTGTCATATGTCATGTACACTCGGGAGAACTCATCAATGACACCTATCAATACATATACATCTGAAATAAAAATAAGTTACAGTACATCATCATCATCATATATAACTAATAATCGAAATGAAATCACAATGTACCATAACCAGATCATTTGCACGCAAGTGTCCTCAAAGAACATGTCAATATAAGTGTGATAAGTAGAACAAGATGTTATAGTTCAGAATTTGCTAGAATTTATAGTCAAATTTGTCATAATTTCACAAGGATTTCAATGGTATACATATTTTCCTGTTTTGAGTACTGGAGTTAAAGAGAATCCAATAAATTATCTTTTTGTAAGCCCATATTGTAATGTAATTTGGTATTTCGAGATGATGGAAAACAATCATGCTCGTTAAAGGTAACTTGAAGATGAAGTAACATATGTCATCAATACATGTAATTTGAGTTATTTTATTTTATGTTGTATTATCTCATTATTCTTTAACTTATTCATCAATATTAATGAAGTTTATGGACAAGTAAGCATATTCACATGTGTTTTTGCAAATAGTCAAGCGATCTTCATTTACTAAATCTAGTCTGATGTTCATGTGTATTTAATGATTAATTATACATCTAAATATTTTCATATCAATAGAATTAGTATAAATAAGACTAAGGTTCATGATAAATATTTCTCTTGAGAATTATCGTAATAGAGCGTTTTTCTACCAGAGGTTTCCCTTTGAAGAGGAAAGAGAACATTTCTTTCTAATCAATAAAGGTGTCATTTTTGCTAGTGTGGTTCTCTACATTTTGTTGTTCCGCTCCTATTTTTTGCAATATTTATGTTTCTTCTTATTATAATAGATCTGGTACCTAACAAGGGGGGATGATTGATCTAGGTGGATATTGGTAGCTACCCACCTCTTTCGTCTACTCAAAACGGTTCCCTATCTTGACAATTTTTCTACAACATTTTAGGCCCTTGAATTCTAATGCATTTTTGAGGCCCTAAATAGTGTTTTCTAGACCTGCGATGGATTAGGAACTCCATGGCATGCATAATCCTTGACAAAAATGTTTCTTCTCATTGATATATTTTCGACAAGCTATTGTGCACCCCAAATGGACATTGTATGTAGAATTTGCATCCCCAAAAAATTGACGTAACAACTAGACTCCTCGGGGTTCACATTGCTTTTGTCACTTTATCCCCTAAGCTTAGGGTTTTGGATGTTAGGGTTTTTACCTCTTTGGGTTTATTACTTTATATTAAAATTCTATTTTCATCCTCTTGTAATGTTATTCTTGCAAATGAGTATAGTTGACACCTTGTTCTTTAGAGATAAGTTACCACCATTCTAGTTAGTTTGTGTTCCTTTGCATTTCATAGTGTTTTCCTATTTCATTTATTGATAGAATTTGATTCTCACTATATTACATTGCTCTTTGTAATACTTTTTTTATGTTTGTTTCCATTCATATTCCCTCCTTTCATTTTGTTCTCTATATAATCCATATCATATTTTAATTTATCCATGGACAAAGTCAAAATTGTGATCCCTATTGAAAGATGAAATATAGTTTGACATCATATCAAAGATTTCTTGGAATAAAAAAATATTTGAATTGTCGGTTGAGAATACGTAGAGGACTGATAAATACTTCGATAGCATTAAGAAACAAAGATTTTACATGTTCTTCAATGTTGACTAGATGAAAAATCATTTGGAAGGAAGGGATAATTTTAAGCATGGAAATTTATATTAAAATGTAGAAACTTCGGCTATTCTTACTAGTCCTTAATATGCAAAATGTAAAATATTTGGCGATAGTTTTGTAAAAATATTCAAATCTATAAGGATTTTATATAGTTTCTATAAATTTTTGTTGATTTTTAAGGTAAAATAATTTTATTCTATGGAATTTGGGCGAATCATTTTTAGAAAAAATAGAAATTAGCAAATCATTTTTTCAGAAAACAATGGAAAACTAGCCGAGTGGTGAAGTATAGCCCCTAAAACTTTTTGTGTTGGTTCTCCATTAATTGTTGATTCTTAGTTAATAACTAATGAGTCATTTAACATTAAGGTAGCAATAATTAAGAAGACCTTTGTGTTGAGTTTGATAGTCCAAATAAATTTTCACCAAAAGAGATTAGGACATGGCCCATTGATCATGTCATATATAAATTTGGCATAATGACATTATTGAATATCACTCCATCAAATTACATTGTATGGAACATGGGGTGGATGATATTAGTGTTAAATATGAAACCACTATGGGCCCACAAAGGAAATTTACTAACAAGATTGATCAGTGACAAACTCATGCATAAATTGAGAAATATCAACTAATAACTAAAGTTTCTCCTAATTCTTCTTTCTATGTGTTTTTATTTTCTTTCTGATCTACGAGAATCCCACCCTTTAGAGGTGAACATTCCTTTTCATATTTTTTTAAGATCGACATTTTGGGTCTAATAATGAATACATTTTAGATACATTAGTAATGATCGAGGTAAACCAAGATAATTTTCTTTCTATTTTTTTTCTACCATGGTTGGAATTTTTTTTTTTTTGCATACTAGGAAATGCCCTTCAAGCAATCCCATGATCTAGGATTTGAACTTGAATTGGAAAACCCAACTTTATAGACTCTAAACAATTCTCCTTTAGGGGATTTATTTTATAATATTGTGTACCACTAATAGAAATCTTATGCTTAGAAATGATGAGGAAAACTTGGATGAGCTCATATTTCTTTTTCTTTTCTATGGTTAGAACTCATGCTAATTTTTGAGCGGTTTTAATTTGATGATGTTTCCACCCCACTTCACACACACACAAGATATTCAAGAAGTTATTTTTGTATATTCCTTATATAAAAGCAAAGAATTCCTATATTTCAATACATGTGCATCACATTGCATCTCTATGAGTAATTTAATTAACTCTCCATTTAATTAGTGGTTGACCTCTACTAGTAGTACAAACTCGAGGCACTACTTAACTTGTCAATGTGTAAGCTTCCATAATTTATATAGGGTTATTTTAATATAGAATTAAAATGACAATATTTATAGTTTAAAATATGAATGGTAAAATTTGTGATCTTTGGTTAGTTTACATAATATGTTAATCGAGATAAACATTGTCATAAAAGAGAAAATGCCATGTATCCTCTTATTTTAGTGCATATTCTCAATATTTCATTATTTTTTTTATATACATGAACAAAAAAAAATCCTTGAATTAATTTTAATGGAATGAAATAAGAAGGATTGAATTAAATTTAATGACACTTTCCCCTAGATTTGGTGATCGATCATGGTCTATAAGCAAGTTTTAAGTGATGAGAGAGACATTAGAAAGATGTCTCCTCGGTCATGTTCAACTGTCAAGGTAGACGTTGGTGAGTAAAAGTGATTTTATGCTATCATGTGCGGCTCTAAAGAGGCTATGAGTAAGGACATAGGGTTATCATTCCAAGGCATGCAAGTCTATTATGTGGTTAATGGAATTAGTGAGGAATGTTGATAGAAGTTCTTAGTTGTGCGGTGCTCTTTCAATAATTATGGTAACTTCTTTGGCCCCCTCATTATTTTGCATGAATTACCTCATGAGACAAACTAGGTGGATTATGGTTGAAGGTGCGCTTCCAATTTTTAAGTATGGTGGCTTGGTTAGAATTCTATATTTTCACGAGGTTGAGGTTTTAGTGTCGTCTCTATGCGATGTTGAGTTCTTATCCAAATAAGGTATTTTGTGGGCTAATACAGGATATGTTTCCTCCATTTCTCCCTTTTTGAGGTTGGCTCTTCTTTATCTCTTAGGGGGGCTTCCCTTGTCTGGTTCTCTAGTTTGTTTGGGTGGATAGTGTTCATTCATCCTTTGGGCTTTTGTGTCACCCTCAATTCCAAAATTGGGAATAGGTTTTAGGATTTCCTTGTTCGATATCGCTTGGCCTTGGTCATTATTTGGAATATGGGGTATACTACATATCTTTGGTTTCTTTGTTTTAGTACCTTCTATCTCATGTCACAATTTTCTAGATGGAAACAAATGGCCTCAAGCCTAGCATGCATGGTACTAGGAAGTAGGGAGTTTCCAAGCCTCCACTCCCCCTAGCATAGTCTTTGTTGTGCTCATGTTACATGTGTGGAATGGTTGGTTGAGATGGCCAGGAAGCTCTTCCACTCC
The DNA here is from genome assembly GCA_009831015.1 of Picea engelmannii. Classification (NCBI taxonomy): domain Eukaryota; kingdom Viridiplantae; phylum Streptophyta; class Pinopsida; order Pinales; family Pinaceae; genus Picea; species Picea engelmannii. Next base: position 395,149 of record ML802259.1, read on the forward strand.
AACACTCCACCAAAAATGCAAGATAAATTGGATATATTTGTGAGTGAGGCTAGGCAGTTGAGAGACCAAACCTCAAAATAATAGGTTAAACAGGAGTTCCATGAATGGATAATGGATACCGAACTTTCTAGATCTAGAGATACAAAGGTATTCATAGCCACACAATTCTATTGGATGTCTAAAACCATCATGAATTTGTCCCTGAATTATTCTTAGGATAATCAAGACAAAAAAAAGGAGACTTTGGGTTGGATCTGCATATTGGAAGAATTCTTTTTTTATGGAGATTTTTGTTTTGCATTGGTTTTAATGTCACCAACTAGGGCTCGGATGGCAAGAAGGAGTATGCAGAGGTGGAAGGATCTCCAATTTTACTAGGTTGTACTAGTTCCAATCCAGTTTTGCTCAAGGAAGTCATGGAAGGGGACATCAAAGGTGAGGCCAAGATGCATGAGACTTCTAGTCATGCAAGCCCATACAAGCCACCTCTCAATTAATCTTATGGATTTCACTGCTTTATGGTTTTTAGCTAGCTAGTTAATTTTTCATTGTAATTTTTATGTACATGCTCTATAGATATAGTATTACTATTATAAACTTGTATAAACGTATTGAAGACATATGAATATTAATTGTGCTTCCATTTTGATGCATGGTTTCCATTTTGGTGAGCATTAGATATCGCTGACTATACCATTTTTGTATACTATTAATATATAAGTACTTTAGCTTAAAAAATAATAATGACAATTGTGCAATTCTTTCATAGCACTATTACTAATTCATTACTATATTTTAGTATTTCACACACTCACATGGAAGGGATAAGCATATAGGTTACCTAACACTTCTTACACACATATTATCTGAGTTCATAGTGTAACTAAAAACAAAGGAGAAAGTGCCACACCATAATAAGAACCATCAAACATGTTTAATATTGTTATTTCATAAATAATAAATATACTAAAAGTAATCCTAAAGATGCAAACCACATGTTAAGTTATACTAGGATCAATCCTACAATACTAAACTTTAAGAGAAAACATTGAGCAGACATTGTAAAACATTATTGTCAAATCTAATGAATAAAAACTATTAATACAACACAACTTTCTTATCAGCACTTTATTACTATGTGTAAGGCTCAAAGACCCTAATAAACAATTGTATAACTCAAAGTCAAAAATCCAATTTAAAAATGAATTCATTTTTTTTTATCTCAATCAATACCATAACAATATTATACAACTCTCAATATTGATGTATAATTGAGGAAACACATTCTTATAATAGCTTTTAATAATTTTTGAAAATAAATTTTAATATGAAAATATTAATAATAATATTTAAAAATATATAACAAATTTATATTTTAGTGGAATATTTCTTTTAACATTAT
>ML802260.1:5998-73439 GCA_009831015.1 Picea engelmannii
GATGAATCTTGTATGCACTTAATAACTCAATAAATTAGTAGTAGTTAGTGATTCCAAGAAAGAATTTGGCTTGGGATCATTACAGATGAGGACAGGTGTCAAGAAGTTTATGAATAGATGTAGAATTTTCCATCACACAAAGGGGGAAATACAGAATACAGGGTTGTATCAACCATTTCCAGTACTAGAGAGGTTGTGGGATGCGGTAAGCATGAATTTTGTGTTAGTACTGTCGAGGACACAAAGAGGTTGTGATTCCATATTTGTGGTAGTTGACGGATTCTAAAAAATGGAACATTTTATTCCATGTCAGAAAACCAGTGATGCAACACACATCGCAAACCTTTTTTTCAAAGAAGTTGTTCGACTTCATGGTTTAACCAAGAGTATTGTTTCAGACAGAGACACCAAATTTGTTGGTCATTTCTAGAGGACAATATGGAAAAATCTAGGGACTAATTTATCTTTTAGCTCAACATATCACCCTGAGACAGATGGATAGACTGAGGTAGTAAATTGAAGTTTGGGAGACTTATTGAGGAGTTTATTAGTTGAGCATCACAGTCAGTGGAATCAGATTCTACCGCAAGCGGAATTTGCATATAACAACTCACCTAACCAGAGCACAGGACAGAGCCCATTCCAGATAATGTATGGAACGCAACCAAGAGGCGTATCTGAGTTGAGACACTTAGAGCAGCATGAGTTCAGAAGTGTTGGAGCATAAGATTTTGCAGCAGAGATGAAAGAGCTCCACAGTAAGATTAAAGAGTAGTTACAGAGTTCCAAACAAGAATATAAGCATAGAGCAAATCAACACAGGAGAGAATTTCAGTTTGAAGTGGGAGATTTAGTTTTAGTGCACCTCAGAAAGGAAAGATTCCCAAGGGGAACGTATAATAAGATGAAAATGAAAAAGATAGGGCCATGTAGAATTCTAAGGAAATTTGAGGCAAATTATTATGAGATAGAATTGCTAGATGGTGTGGGAATATTACCCATATTCAATGTAGAAGATTTGTATCCTTACGGAACAGATGAAGCAGGAGGAGAAGAGATCCAAAAGGAATTTAAGTGGGTCAAACAAATGCCTGTAGCTGAAAACCCGTAGATGGAAAATATCATTGATCAAATATTTAGAAAGAAGACTCATAGGAAGACATATTTTGAATATCTGGTAAAGTGGAAGGGACACCCAATTGAAGATGTCAGTTGGGAAAATGAGGCAGAGATTCAAAAACATGGACAGACGGTGTAGGAGCTCATGAATAGGAGTCCATGAATTTTTTAGCCAGAGGATTATGATGCAGGAGCATCGTAATCAAGCGCAAAAGCGGAAGGACAGCTAGATATGCACCAGCGTGCATTTTGAGGATGTTTTGAATTTGAAAGGATGAAGCATTAATGTAATATCTGGAAAAGTTATATTTTCTTTTATGGGTTGGATATTGTAACGTAGATCTTGAGTGGTTACTCTCATCTGTTTTTTGGAGGCAATTAATGTAATAAATGTAAAGTAGATATAGGATTTAATTCGATTAGATAGCTTGAGTAGTAGGAGGGAAAAATCTAGAAATCTCCCTTGTATGTATTTTAATGTATCATTATTCTCAAAAAAAAAAATAGAGTTGTAGAGCAAGAGAATAGGAGAGTAGAGAAGAACAAAGATTGTAGAAGTTGTATAAGAAGATAGTTGATGCTATAGAATCCATGTATAGAAGAACTTGAGTTAATATAAGAATGCTTTGACTCAATTTCATGGTGTTGCGATGAATATTGTTTGCATATATTGAATGGTATGTTTACATTTTGCTTATATGATCTATTATGCTTGTGTTTGAATGTTGTGTGTATGTGCATGATTTCATGTTGAATGTATGAAGTCTATGATATGGAGAGTATGAGTTTCAATTGTTTCTCTTCTTGAGAATTCCTGCAAGGAGTGCAATGAAATTCCGCAAGGAGTGCATCGACAAGTTCTGAGTTTTACCTTAGAAAAGATCAGGAGAGATATCGTTTTTCTCATACCAGGAGAAGTGCAAGAATAGCACAAAGTCATGCAAGGTGTGTGCAAGCCAGTTGAAGTCTTAGAATTTTCCAACCCAGTGAGTGGTTGATGATATATTGTCACGAGGAGTGTGCAAAGCTGGAGAGTTCAGATAATCAGAGATTATCATGGAGGCCGTAAGGAGTGCGGGAAGAATTCCCATGGAATCCTTGAGTTGTAGCAAGAACCAAGCTCAGGAAGGATAGAGGCTTCAAAGAGTTCGAAGGGAAGATGAGGGTTGAATTAATTTCACATAAATCAAGCTCAGGAGGAAAGACGCCAAGTTATTTGGCCAGAAAGTATTGAGAACTTGAATGGACAATTGAAATTCTCAGAGGGAGAGCTATCGATTTTTTGTGGACCGTTGGATCTAGTGAATCAGCGAAGAAGTTAAGGCTAAGTGTCTTTCAACACTCACAATTTCAGGAGGAATAGTCGCCATTAGATTTGGATCAATGGGAGTCATTGATCTTGTGGTTTCGGATTTTGTCATTTCGAGAGTCGGAGTGTGGAGAAGGTCGTGACTTGGAGATCTTGAGTTGCAAAATCCTGATACATGAAATCTCAACAAAATATCGACCAAGAGATCGTCGACGATTTAGGGTTTTCGATCTAAGGAAAAGAATTCACGAGTTCAGACTTCAGAAAAAGGACAGGAGTCACATCGTGAACTCATGATTCGTGAAATCTCGACACACTCGGAGGTGGATCCTAGGACATGAGTGAGGTCACATGGTTGAGGCATAAGGGAGGATTTAAAGCTATGTTAGCCCATTTCGAGGTTTTGGGAGTCAAAGGAGTTAGAGGGACTCACAATAGAAATCGCGAAGTCACGAAACCCGAAACACTTTTTCGGGTGAAGGTCGTGGTCACATCGGTTGGTCATGTGGAGTGTAGGTTCGCGCCTAGTGCTTGTTCACACAGGCGTAACTTCTAAGAAGGACCTATGGTTATGCATGTTGGATATTCCATCTAGGAATCAAGGAGCCATTTCAGCTCAAGGAATAGAAAGATCCAAGGACTGGGAGGTCACGCAGAGCTTGCTGAGCTAGGGGTGTTGCGTCACATTTGGAATGTGACCTTTCCCTTCCATCATTTTTCAGGATCTTCCTTCCAGTGGTTAAATTGTACTGATGGTAACCTGCTCTGATTCCAATTGTTGATACTAATAGGGGGATGAATCTGTAGAAAGTAAAATTTCAAACACTTTTTCAACTTATACTTCAACTAGATTATATATTCAATTTATATCCAATGAAAAATGAAGAATATCCAATGAACAATGAAGAATAGTAGAAGAGATACACAAATACACCATGCACTATATATGAGAATTAATCATAAGTTATTGTTCAAGGGAAGTAATGACTTCCAAGGGAAGAAAAATCAATACACCATGCACCATATATGAGAAGTAATCATAAGTTATTGTTCAAGGGAAGTAATGACTTCCAAGGGAAGATAACTCTTCCAAGTTCAAAGGAGGGTCAAACCTCCAATTAAGGGAAGTAACAACTTCCAAGTTCAAGGGAGGGTTAAACCCTCTATCGTTGCCCCTTCCTTCCACCCAAGAATATATAAGAGATAATAAACCTTTACATCAAAATATCACCATCAACAAAATATAACCATTACACAAAAACCTGAACTAGAGATCACCATGTTCCTTCCTTAGAACTTCCTCAATCCTTTTCTTAGGTACGCTACCTATCCTTTTCTCATCCCTCATATGTATGCTATGTTTCCTTTTATCATCCTATGTATGTGTGTTTTCCTTCATTTCCATATATCACGATCAACTACTGGTTCCACAACCAATGACTAGGGTTGACATCAATGACAACCAATCTTCCAACAACACTAAGGGATCTTGTTAGCCCAACGTAATCATACAGTTTCACAAATTAAATAATTTTCGAACTCAAGGGAGGTAAAAGAAGTGATAAATTTCAATCTCTTAGACAAACAAAGTCAAAACCAAACATATATGACTCTGGACAAAGCCTCCAATCAGAGGACTGAGAAAAATAGGGAAACAAATCTTGAAACCAAGAAAAAGAGGAGATCAATGATCATGTAACAAGGGAAACAGGGCGTTGAAAAAGGATAAATTCTATGTAATACACTATGGGGGAACATTGATCATGGTAATCAACACTCTATATGCCACTATGGGGGAGCGTTGATGCCTAGAAGTGTTGGAAAAACACCAAAATTTTCCCAGATTCAACAGAAATCGGGAAATGACTTTGTAAAATTTTCAATGAAGCACAAGGAAGAGGAATAATTCAAAATAAAAAATTAAACAAGACTCGACAAGGACTAGGAGAACCAAGGGAAGACTAATCAAAGTTCTTCCCCAGTGGAGTTGCCATTTTTCTATTGTGAGAAATTTCACCCTGTAGACACGTTGAACTCCCCTTTGGGATCAATATTGTTATTGACCCAAAGACAGAAGATAAAAAGTGGACACTAACATCCCTCTAGATCTATTTGACCAACAAAAATGAGAAGGAAGAGAATGTGGCGTACCTTTTTACGATGTTCGTCCTCGCTACTCCAACCTCTTACCTTGATCTCCAAGATCTTATGCACAAGATAGAACTTGCAATGGAAAACAAAGAAACTCCTTCTTATACTCTATGTGGTTACACAAAATATATCTATCTACGATGATTGAAACAAAAATAGACAAACATATGTTTGAACACATGAACTTGAAGGGAATATGCCAAGTTTATATTAATGGAAAGACTATAAAGAAAGAACTTACAAATCACATTTGACGTTGCAGCAACTTCTCCAAGATCTCCAGTCCATCCCTTGCATGAATTTCTTGAGTTTGGAATGATGATGCTTGAATGGATTCTTCTTCTTTCACCATGGAAATGCCCTCATTATATAGGGTTTATAGGCTTAACCACAATGAGATATTTTTGGAAATAGTTGAGGATTTTACTCCATAAGTTGGGATTTGGCTTCTTTAGGTTGCCTAAGATGGATCCAAGTAGGACTTGACCCAAACAAACTTGAATCTCCTCAGATCTCTTCCCTTAAAAAAAGGTAGGATAGTTATAAAATCCTTTAACCACATCAACACTCCCTCATAACTGAATACAGTGTGTTGAAAAAGGGGATCAAATCTCCCTATACATGGGAAGGGTGGCATTGATAGGAGATCAACACTCCCTATACATGGGTAGGGGGGCATTGACCTTCAAAAACCCTCCAAAACTAATCAAAATTCCAAGTAAAAGGCATGTTTTTGGCTTTCAAATGATGGGTTTCTTCCTCCAAAATGACCTAGGTATTGTGAAAAAAGTTATTTCATGGTGTCAAGTGGTTGTGACACTTATTAAATTGCATGCGACACTTATTAAGGTGAATAAAATACTTGATGAAGTGCATGTGACACTTAGTAAGGTGCATACAACACTTGACGAAGTGCATGCGACACTTATTAAGGTGCATATGACACTTGATCAAGTGCATGTGACACTTAGTAAGGTGCATATGACACTTTACAGCATTTGTGACACTTAGGTGTAAATAGATGTAACACTTAAGTGTGACATTTTGGTGTGTAAGAATGAGCATGGGCACCAAACTACAAACAAGGTTCTAACTAGGGCACCCATGAATGATAGGTTCTACCACATGAATTAGAACACTTCTAAACAACCAAGGAGGTTCCATGTCGCAACTCAATTGGGTCGATCCTAAGGAAAAAATAACCAAGAAACGAATAATGAAAAAATACATGAAGGGGAAAATCTAACCTATATGCCAGTTTCAATATCATTACATGTCAGAACGAAACGACATGGGAAAAAGGAACCAAATAAAATGTCTCTAAAGTCCTATATATAACGTTGATTTTCTCTAAAAACCCTTGGTATCCTTGGATACCATGTTGAAATTATCTCTACCCACATGTTAATTTGAAATAAAACACTTATTAAATTAAATCACAACTGATTAATCAACTAAACATGCAACAGAAGAATAAACTAGGAAACCAAAATCTCATGCACAAGACACCAATATTTTTGGGTATAAACCCCTAGAAAAACCTTAGAGGGAAAACCAGTTCTAAGATGCTTTTAGTAAGGTCAAAACAGGGCTCTCGTAACAAGGAAAATGGACCACTAAGAGAATATGCACTATATAAAAACCTGGCAATGTCTGTGTTGTTGTACAACCCTGTACCAACACACTTTTCTAGGTGTTTGCACCTTTTCGTTAGAAAACCCACGTACATATGTGATTGTCTCCAATGAAATTCGCATACATGTATGGAAATACTATATGGACACTTCCATACGACGCTACGCTTTCCTCTATCTTAAATCAACTAAAACCCACATGTGGCTACCTCTTCTCTATATTCTTCTTGATTTATATGATCCCTAGATGGGCGTCCTTCTCCATGTATCCAAGATCTTGAATCATAGTCCTTCATGAACCAACCCTCTCTACATCAAAACTTGGATGGAACCTCTTCACCCAACCAGTGAGATCTCTTGACTCTTGTGTAAGAAAAATTCCTCATTTTCTTCTACACTCTCTACACTAGCAAAATTCCTTCTTTGTTATCTCCAACCTTGGAATCTCAAAAAATGTCTCGAATATGATCTCTCACCAAAATCTCTGACCTTGATCTCTCATTAAATTCACTGTGTTGAATCCCTCAACACAAGTCTCTCACAAGTGTCTTCCTCCTTCACCCTAGCCTTGCTTTTATAATCATGAGTTACAATCTATTTCTAATACCCAAAGTGATTGATGGTTGAGATTACTTCTCACACTCACTTTAGATTTACATGCTCATATTACATGTTAATTACTTTTATCACTTTCCTTAAATAACTCAATTAACTAATAAAAAACATATTTACTTTAATTATTTCCTTTTAACTAAATTAAACTCAAGGATAGAAGACTTTCGACAACTTCCACATGCTAGACACATGCCAATGTGAAATTACTTTTCCAATGCTACCACTAACATCAACACTCACTCTTAGCGAGGAAGGTACCTCTCCCACTTGGAGTTGGATCTATATTCACTACCAGATCTACTACCATGCCTTCTCTCCAATCCACTTGATTGGTTTCTCCCTCTGACACAAAATCTATCCATGTCATCTCTCTCATACCTATCCTTGAAGACTTCACTTTGATCATTCTCCTAGAAGCCTCTTGCTCCTGAGCATCTTGCATGGCCATCTTGTACCATGAATCCTTCTTGATATACTTGGAAGGGTGCTCCTTCCCATCTGAACATGTAGGTTGACTCCCTCTAATATGATCAACCTTCATATATACATGCTCCTTTTTCTTTTTCACTCTAGTGCTTTCCACTACCCACATAGGTTGTCCCTTTACCCTATACAAGTTTCTCTCTCTAACTCCTATAATAGTTGTTGTTTCTGAGCTATATCCTCTGGGATTGATTAATGTTTTTCCATCCTGGAATACTACGCCAAATCCATTCTTCTCAATCATTGATGTTGAGGGTGTACTCCTCTTGAGTTATGGAACCCATAAAACATCCATAACTCTCAATGTCCTTCCTGACTCCATCTGAAATGACATTATTCCAGATCCCTTCACTACATTCTTGGTCCCCATACCAAGTTCCACTTGCATCTTTGAGTCAGACTCTGTGAAGCTCTCAAACACCTCTTGTGCGCCTATCATATGACATGTGGCTCCACTATCTACCAACCATGCACTAGTTTATATGGTTCCCAAGGAAATTTGGGAAACAAGTAAGAACTCTCTATGTCCAAACTTCTTGCAAAACTCATCCACTTGAGCCTTTGTTGATGCAATTATCTCCGGTTGCATTTTTTTCCCACCCTTATTCCTTTGTGGACTTTGCCCTGTATAATGCCCAAAATTGTGACATGAAAAGAACTTAAATTTTATCATGTCCTTCTTTCCGACTTGAGAGGTAGACTCTCCACTAGCAATCTTCTTGAACTTGCCCTTCTTTTCCTGACTAGAAAGAACAATATTGTCATCATCATAAAGGAAATGGAATATAAAATAAAAATCTTTCTAGAAAAGAACATTGAAGAAAATAGGGTATAGATGGATAAGAAGATGGAAGAATTGAAAATTTCCATGTCAACCATTATGTTATGTACCCTAGATGAGAGATTTTCTCAAGGAGATATCAGTACACAAGGAAATCATTTAACTGTGGAGGAAATAAATATTGAGCCCCAAAAAAATGATTATTCATCACTTCAAGATCCACATCATCTAGGTTTCAATGCGGCACCAAGGAACTACTTCATTCCAAATATGATATGAGGAAGATTGATGGTAAATACCTATAACATGGATGTTCCAAATGTTGAGATTCAACAAGATCCTAGTAAAAATTATGCACCTACACTAGGATGGAGCCTCAGACTATTTTTAGGTGGAAGTCTATTTATAGATGATGTTCTATTTATATATGGTGTTCTATTTATAGATGATGTTCTATTTATAGATGTATGTCGACTATTATTATCCCTTAATAATAGTTGGACAATAAATATTAATCTATTCTCAATGAGCACTTGGAAATAGTTAACTGAAATGGCAAATCAGTTAGCTATAGGAAATTCGAGTTCAAAGGTTGACTGGTGGGACATGAAAGTCGAATTAGTTGTAACTGAGTGATTCGAAGTTGTAACAGAGTTATATGTGTAGTTATGTGAGTTGTAAAGTAGTTTAACTCAGTTAAGTGAGTTAAGCTTAGTTGTACTAGTTGTAACTAAACTTACACTAGTGAGAGATCAGTGAATTAATTATTAATTAATTCACAATCAGTGATCTCACATGCAACTGAATATTTACCACTGTTAACTACATGCATGTCAGATCCAGTGGAGACCCAGTGGAGATAGCAGGTGAAAGGGATAGTTTGACTATCATTTGTGACTTTAGTGGATGCATTCATGCAACCACACACACATTGGATGTTCCAATGAGGAATGTGCATCCTAGGCAAGAGGGATTCATTCATTGCAGGGATTTCCATTAGCAGGGATTACACAGAGGAGGCAGGTTGTCTAGAAGCAGTAAATTGGCACTTGAATTTTCCAATTTTTGTATGACAGTGTGAGACGATTGTATATTGTACTGAGAGCTCTTGGATTAGCGTTGTGTATGAGATTGTTTCATGATCTATGATATATACATAATATATGATAGTGGGGTTTTTATCTTTATGCTTTCCCGGTAAAAACATCTGTGTTATGTGTGATAGATCTTTCTTCTTGATATTGCAATTGGCAATCGTGTTTTAAATTCTGCAAGAATATTTGTAGAAGCGATTATGTATTTAACAATGGAATATAATTGTTATATCAGGAGAATCTAGGCAATATATAATTTGTATTAAAATTTATACATGGTATCAGAGCGCAGAAGATTGCAGAAGTTGAGTTTGTGATTGGATAGAATTCGAATTTGCAGAAAGACTTTCTTGGTGCTATAGCTGATTCAAGATTGAAATGGCTTTCAATGGCTTGAGGTTAGAGTATGCACTCAAGGGAAGCTAGAACTACATTTCTTGGAAGGACAGGATGGAGGCAGTACTCGAAGACAATGGCTTGAAGGAATTCATTGACAAAGATGTTCCTAAGCCAGATGTTGTAGACGTTGCAAATCTTGATGCATGGAAAAATAAAGTGCAAAAGGTGAGAAGGATCCTATTGGAGGGAGTACGAGACCACGTCGTCTCAAGCATCCATGGGAAAGTCACACCATATGCAATGTGGAAGACTTTGACGGATCTATTACAAAACAGCAGCGACCATAGGAAATTGGCGCTCAAAGATAAACTCAGGAAGATCAAGATGGAGAAGAGCGATTCCATTCCAAAATATCTCAAGAAGTTTTTCCAATGTCGGGATGAGCTAGGGAGTGTGGGTATAATAGTCACTGATGATGATTTGGTGAGCTTGGATCTCCTAGGACTTCCCAAGAGTTGGCACAGTTATCAAGACCCTGTCAATGGAAGGGAAAAATTTCCATATTGGAAACAACTATGGTCGGATTTGGTGTAGGAGGAGTTCAGGCAGAACACCAGAGATGGATCTTCATCAAAGCATGATGATGAAGAGGATTGTTCTTTGGATTCCAAGGCAATGACAGGGAAGGGGAATAAATTCCATTCAAAATCTGAGTCTAAAGGCAAGAAGCTGGATTTGTCCAAAGTGAAGTGTTTTTACTGTCACGAACATGGGCATCTCGCTACTAACTTTCTGCAGAAGAAGAATAACAAGATGGATGTTGGAGCTACATTCGGTGAAGCCCTTGCCTCACAATTTGAACTTGACTTCTCCTTGATCGAATTCATGGCATCAAGTGCATTGCGATCAGTGTGGTATTTGGATAGTGGCGCTTCCTTCCACATGACGGGAGATAAGGAGATTTTCAGTGACTTGGAGGAGAAAGATCTCAAAATGCATATAAATATGGGAAATGATAGATGATACAGTGAAACTGGAATTGGTACCATTACCTTTCAGAGGGAGTCAGGTAAACCATTTCAATTGAAAGATGTTATGCATGTTCCAGGTATGAAGAAAAACTTGGTCTCAGTCACAATGTTGGAGGACAGAGGATATGATGTTGTTTTCAGCAATGGAAAAGCCTTCCTGCGACATAAAACAATGGGTCAAGTCAAGAAGATAGGGATTCAAGTTAAGAATATCTACAAGCTAGAGGTAGATGGTTATGCTTCCATGGTGGGAAAGGCAGAAAAAGTTGTGAGCCAGGATGAGGGCAAATTATGGCACGGGCGATTGGGCCATCTTCATCATGGAGCCTTGAAAATCATGCAACAAATATCTACTGGACTTTCAATGGGAACACTTTCTCAGTTAGATCAGTGCAAGGGTTGCACCATGGGAAAGTATGTAAAGTCCACCCTTCATGAAAAGGAGAGTCATGCTTTGGTGATCCTAGAGAGAGTTCACACAGATGTGTGTGGACCATTCTCGGTTGCTTCAACAACAAAACATAAGTATTATGTTATTTTTGTTGATGACTTTTCTCATAAATGTTGGATATTCTTCATGCAAAAGAAGGATCAAACGTTCTCAAAGTTCTGTGAGTTTAAAGCATTGGTGGAGAAAGAGTCAGGGAAGAAAGTGAAGGCTCTGAGGAGCGATAATGGTGGATAATACATCTCTAACGAATTCAAAGACTTCTGCAACAAAGAAGGAATTTGAAGAGAACTCATAGTGCCTCATAACCCACAGCAAAATGGGGTTGCAGAGAGGAAGAACAGAACGATCGTGGGTGTAGAACGAGTGATGTTACATGATCAAGGCCTACCAATGCATTTATGGGCAAAAGCATGCAATACTGTGGTTTATGTGTAAAAGCGTTGTCCTCATAGAGTACTTGGCATGAGTACACTTGAAGAATATTTCACTGGTAAGAAACCTGATGTTTCTCATTTTAAGATTTTTGGCTCATCTGTTTATGTGCATGTGGCCAAGAACGCCAGGAAGAAGATGGAGTCGACTGCTGAAGTTGGGATATTTTTGGGGTACACAGAAACACCCCATAATTATCGTGTGTATTTTCCTAACAGTAAGATGATTTCTATGTGACGGGATATAAAATTTGATGAGGGGAAATCCATGCGGTTTTTGCTTGAGAGGGAGATAGACTTGCATGAAGAGGAGGAACTGTTGGTTCCCAAAGATGAGTCTCAAGATGTGGATCAACTACATGAGGAGGTTCATGGAGTGGAGGAAGCCACTCATGTAGAGCCATCCATCAGAAATGACAGAAAGTGCACCACGGAAGCTGATAGATTGAGACTAGATGTTGCACAGAATGTAGGAGCTCCTACTTCTCAGTGCATACAGAGACAGTCTCTTGATCGATTTACTGGATACATAGCTCTCATGAGAAAATGTATTGTGACTGAACCATATTACTTTCAGGAAGCAATGCAGGATCCCACTTGGGTTGATGCAATGGTGGAGGGTAAGATGTTAATCATTGTTATTTATGTTGATGATTTAATACTGACTGGTGATGAGCAGTTGATACACTCATGCAAGGAGGACCTTGCAAAGGAGTTTGAGATGAAGGATATGGGCCTCCTTCATTATTTCCTTAGATTGGAAATATGGCAGCAAGATGGTGAACTTTTTGTGTCTCAAGGCAAGTATGCAAGGGACATACTGGGTAAGTTTCACATGGAGGGTTGCAAACCCATGGATACTCCTATTCTAGGAAACTGGAGGAAAGAGGATGCTACTTCTATAGAGGTAGTGGATGCTACTTTCTATCAACAGTTAGTGGGTTCACTAATGTATCTAGTGAACATGATACTAGACATTTGCTATGTGGTTAACCAGCTAAGTCAAGCGATGGTTAATCCTACCAAGCTCTTTTGGAAGGTGGGTAAGCATGTCCTGAGATACCTGAGGGGCACATATGAGTATGGATTATGGTACAAACAAATGGATGAGGTGAAGTTGCATGGCTTCACGGATGCAGATTGGGTAGGCAGCCCAATGGACAGAAAAATCACATCAGGGGGGATCTTTAGTATCGAATCTACAGTTTTTTCTTGGTACAGTAGGAAACAGAGATGTGTGGCACTCAGTTCAGTGGAAGAGGAATACATGGAAGTGAGTCAAGCTGCATGTGAGGCTATCTGGATGAGAAATATCTTGGTTGGTTTGTTTGGTTCTCATTTAGATCTAACTATGATTCATTCTGATAATCAGAGTTGCATTAAAATCTCGATTAATCTTGTGTTTCATGATAGATCTAAGCATATAGATATTTGGTATCATCATATCATGTTGCTTCAGTACATTCCTATGGAATATCAAGATGCAGACATTCTGATGAAGGCGCTCACCAAGAGAAAATTTGAATACCATAGAGACAGGATCGGGGTGAAGGATAATCCCTTTCTTGTTGAGAGGGAGTGTTGAGATTCAACAAGAAGATCCTAGTGAAAATTATTCACCTACACTAGGATGGAGCCTCGGGCTATTTTTAGGTGGAAGTCTATTTATAGATGATGTTCTATTTATAGATGTATGTCAACTATTATTATCCCTTAATAATAGTTGGACAATAAATATTAATCTATTCTCAATGAGCACTTGGAAATAGTTAACTGAAATGGAAAATTAGTTAGCTATAGGAAATTCGAGTTCAAAGGTTGACCGGTGGGACATGCAAGTCGAATTAGTTGTAACTGAGTGATTTGAAGTTGTAACAGAGTTATATGTGTAGTTATGTGAGTTGTAAAGTAGTTTAACTTAGTTAAGTGAGTTAAGCTCAGTTGTACTAGTTGTAATTGAACTTACACTAGTGAGATATCAGTGAATTAATTATTAATTAATTCACAATCAGTGATCTCACATGCAACTGAATATTTACCACTGTTAACTACATGCATGTCAGATCCAGTGGAGACCCAATTGAGATAATAGGTGAAAGGGACAGTTTGACTATCAGTTGTGACTTTAGTGGATGTAGTCATGCAACCACACATACATTGGATGTGTCAATGAAGAATGTGCAGCCTAGGAAAGAGGGATTAATTCATTACAGGGATTTCCGTTAGCAAGGATTGCACAGAGGAGGCAGGCTGTCTGGAAGCAGTAAAATGGCACTTGAATTTTCCAATTTTTGTATGACAGTGTGAGATGATTGTATATTGTACTGAGAGCTCTTGGATTAGAGTTTTTTATGATATTTTTTCTTGATCCATGATATATACATAATATATGATAGTGGGGTTTTTAGATTTATGCTTTCCCGGTAAAAACATATGTGTTATGTGTGATTGATCTTTCTTCTTGATATTGCAATTGGCGATCATGTTTTAAATTCCACAAGAATATTTGTAGAAGTGATTTTGTATTTAACAGTGGCATATAATTGTTAGATCAGGAGAATCCAGGTAATTTGTATTAAAATTTCTACACCAAATGGAGAAATACTTTGATCTACACCAAGTGTTAATCTTACAAAAGGTATTGATTGCATCCTTGTATTTATAAAATGACCAATTTGTTTGGTATCAATAGATTTGTGAAAGAAAAAATAATTATATGATCTCTTGGTACATTTTTATGGATGAATAGATATCACATTATGGGCATATTAAAAGAAATACATTCTTTAGTCAATTGATAAATCTTCAAAAAAAATGTCCAATTACAGACAACATTCAACAATTCTGAAAGCTCAGTCTCAGGATAAAGAAAATTCTTGAGCATAATTTGTTACATCTCTTTATGGGAACTTTAAAGAAGAACAATCAACATGAGGTTCATCTCTTTGAATCTAAATCCCTATAGAAATATTTTAGTATGGCAAGGAAAGTGGAAAACAAAAATATGGCTACTAGAAGGGTGGCCACTAACAACTATAGAGAGAACCATGTTCCCTCTCCTAACCTCACTCAACAAACAAGGATGACACCTCGGCAAATGGATGAAAGAAGATAAAAGGGACTGTGTTTCAATTGTGACAATAAGTACAGTAAGGAACATAAATGCAATGAGAATAAATTATTCTACATATATTGTGAAGAGGAAGAAAATCAAGAATTGGAACCATCAAAATATCTAAATATATAAGAGACTACTCCAATGATATCTTGTCATGCATAGGTCGGCATTAGTACTCCACAAACCCTCAATATACAAGGATACATAAAAAATAAATAGGTAACAATGTTGATTGATTTTGGTAGTACCCATAACTTCATCAATTAAAGATGATCAAAAGATGTCAATTTCTTTGTATTTCTAGCACTAAAGGTTCAAGTAATGATTGCATATGAAGGTACCATAAATTGTTCTAGGAAGTTTCATAGTATTAATATCAATATGGGGGAGTATTTATTCAATAGTCCCATGATTTCCATCCAAATGGGTGGTGTTGATGTTGTAATAGGGGTCCAATGGTTACAATCATTAGGGAAAATGGCCCTTAATTTTCAAGGTCTTTTCATGAGATTTTACTCAGAATGCAAGTAAATTTAGCTTAAAGGTATCTAATGGAAACCCTCTAATATTATAAGCTATGATAACATGACAAAATGACTCAAAATGGGACACTATGGTGTAATTGCACATTTGTGCTAACTAGATGTTCAAACATCTATATCCTCTGCTCCAATGGATCTTTAAATATTTATCAACAACCATTCCAAGTTATTTGGATAGATGCCTAAGGTTCTTACACTTTCTCAATAACATGACCATGATATTCCTATGCAACCAAGAAGTGTACCACCTAACATTAGGCATTATATGTATCCATATGCATAGAAGAGTGAGATTGAGTGTATGATCCAGGAAATGTTAGAGGCGAGCATCATTCAACCTAGCCAAAGTTATTTCTCTTCACCAGTAATGACGGTTATGAAGAAGGATAGTTCATGGTGTATGTGTCCATATTATAAACAACTCAACAAAATGACCATCAAAGATAAGTTTCCTATTCTTGTCATTAATGAATTATTAGATGAATTGCATGGAGCAATTTTCTTTACTAAGTTGGATCTTTGTTCGGAATATCATCAAATAAGAATGAGGCAGGAAGACATTCCTAAAATATCCTTTAGAACACATGAAGTTCATTATGATTTTTTGGTTATGCCATTTGGACTTACTAATTCACCTTCAACATTTCAAAGCTTGATGAATTCTATTTTCAAACCCTTCTTTAGAAAATTTGTGTTAGCATTTTTTGATGACATACTAATCAACAAAAAATATTGGGAATAGCATGCACAACATGTTGACATAGTATTACAACTTTTGGAAGAACAAAAAATTTATGAAAATCCTTCCAAGTTTTCCTTTGGGGTTCAGGAAGTGGAATATTTGGGTCCTATTGTATCTCATTAAGGTGTAAAAGTGGACCCTAACAAAATTAAAGCTATGATGGAATGGATAATTCCTAAAAACTTGAAGAAACTTAGAGGATTTTTAGGATTGATAGGATATTACTGCAAGTTTTTCAATAACTATGGTCAAATAGTGGCACCTATAACAACATTATTAAAGAATGAAGCATTTTGTTGCACTCAAGAAGAAACCAAAAATTTTGAAAAAATTAAGGAGGCTATGTTTACAACTCTTGTCCTAGACACACCTAACTTCACAAAAATATTTATTGTGGAGTGTGATTCCTTAGGCAATGGCATTGGTGCAATTTTAATGCAAGAAGGAAGGCCCCATACCTTTGAAAGAAGCCAACTTAGAGGAAAAAACTTACTCAAACCCATTTATGAAAAATAAATCTTGGCCATACTACATGCAATTAAGAAATTACTCCCTTGCCTAATAGGAATAGACCTCAAAATAAAAAATAGATCGTGATAGTTTTAATTACTTATCGGAGCAATTATTATCTTCAGAAGAGAAAAAAAAATGGGTTACAAAGATGCTAGGTTATGAATTTGAAATTATGTACAAGCAAGGAAAACATAATGTTGTCGTAGATGCCCTTTCAAGGAAAGAATAAGAAATAGAAGGTTCACTATGTGCTATTTCTATTTTGCAATCTGATTAGGTGGAAGAAGCAAGGATATAATGGAAGAAATATCAAGAGGTATGCCATATCATTCAACAACTACAAGAGGACCCCAGTGCATTAGATAAATTTGTATGGAATAATGATTTTCTATGGTATTATGATCACCTATATTTATGTAATAATTCCCAACTCAAATAGAAGGTCCTTCTATAACTGCACACTTCTCCTATAGGAGGACATTCAAAGTTCTTGAAAACTTACCACAGGATCAAGAAGGATTTTTTGGGGAAAGGTCTTAAAACTAATGTTTAAAATTTTGTGCCTGAATGTGTGGTTTTCCAACATAATAATGGAGAGACAATCAATATACCAAGTATCCTACAAACATTATATATACCAAGTCAACGTTGGGAAGAAGTGTCAATGGATTTTATTACATGTTTACCCAAATCTGAAGGAAATACTATCATCATGGTAGTAGTGGATTGACTAAAAAAGTATGCCCATTTTTTCTCTCTTTGTCATCATTTTAAAGAAATTACAATAGCCACAACATTTATGGAAACAATTCAAAAACTACATGGATTCCCCAATATTATTGTAAGTGATAGAGATCCAATTTTCACTAGAAAATTTTGGACTGAATTATTTTCTTATTTGGGTGATCAATTGGATCACGGCTCATCTTACCATTCTCAATTTGATGGCAAAATTGAGATTGTGAACAAATGTCTAGAAGGATATGTTTGTTTCTTTGCATGTGATAAACAGACACAATGGGTCAAGATGTTTCCCTTGGTAGAATGGTGGTACAACGCATCCTTCCATACTTCATAAAACATTTCCCCATTTCTAACATTTTAAAGATATCATCCTCCATCTATCGCATCACCCTTGAAGGGGACTACAAATTTTCATGCACTAGAGGACCACATAGGGCACCAACAAGAGGTTATCAAAATATTTAAGGACAACTGGGTTATTGTTATAGCATCATTTGACACCACATATGCCCATGAAAACTCATTGGCCTCAGTTACATCCCTTTCCCTGCTTGCAGAAGAGAAATCCCCCTTTTCCTCCCTAAAAATATCTTTAAAAATATCATTTTTTTTAAAGAAACTCATGTACATATGAGAATTTCTAGTTATCAACCTGCATACATGTTAAATTGGCTCAAAAAAATAATAAATTTTGATAT
The DNA here is from genome assembly GCA_009831015.1 of Picea engelmannii. Lineage (NCBI taxonomy): Eukaryota > Viridiplantae > Streptophyta > Pinopsida > Pinales > Pinaceae > Picea > Picea engelmannii. Next base: position 23,794 of record ML802260.1, read on the forward strand.
TTCAGGAAGAGTTGATGGATTCCCTTGGTTCCCGACCTCATGTAGCCCATTCATAACTACTCCAACTGTCAAAAGGAAGTATAAAAGAGAGACTTGGGATGGAGTAAAAATATGATCAAAGAGATGAATCCTTATGCTGGCAGTTTTCTTATAGCCCTGCAAGCCCCTGTTTCCCTATTTTTCTAAGATTGTCTTCCTCCCTAAAAACCCTTGTTTTCGGGATTTTTGTTTCCTTTTGTCTCGTCAGAAAGAAGTTTGTTGCTTCCTTGGACCCACTAAAACATGGAACTTCAGAGGTAGTACTTTTCATCTGAAGCCTTGGGTGGAGGAACTTGGAGCCTAGTTCTGGGATCATGCCACAATGCTTATAGGTTGTAACCAACCCCCTTTTTTTTATCAATAAAAGACCTCTCATTCTCGTCCACTTTTATTTGTTAATTTATGTTTTTTATGAGATTATGTGTATCTTATTTTGAATCTAACATATAGAGTGCATTGATTGTATTTAGTAACTTAGAGAATAACTACTTTCTTGCAGTTTTACACTTCTTTGTTTGTAGGATTTCAGAAGATCATTGTGAAGGATTTCTGGAGCGAAAGCCCTTATGCGGGATCGACTTCAAATGATAGGTTCCATGTATGTTCTCTTTCCTTTATTCAAAACATTAGTTATTGTAGGTAGTTACTTTCAATTAATTGCTTAATTAAAGTTTAAGAGAAGTATTTTAGGGAACTCTATTGTGGCCCATGACCCAAAGACATAGGACTTAGATTTCCGTAACATAATTGGAAACCATATTGGGGATTCTCCCTTTTTGGGTCATTAAGGGTGCTTGTAGCTTGCATTTATTTTTGAAACTTCTTTTGTGTTTTAGACCTTTATTTAGCATTCTCTAAATTTCTATAATCCTTCCTGAGTCTCCCAGGCCTTTCTTTCTCAATTTAGAGAGGATTTTATAGGTTGTACACACCTTTCCTTTGGTATAGTCATGTACATAAATAACTTTCCTTCAATAAAGTTATGTGCATACACTACTTGTCGCTTAGATAGTCACATACATGTTCTAAATTGGATTTTTTTACTCTTTTCAGATCATTGGAGGTTGGGGTTGTGACACTGTAGGATCTTCCTAGGTCCTACTAAGTCCTTAGAGTTGATTTTTGGTTTCATAAATTGTTTTCTTCATTCTTGACTTTTCTCTTTTTTTTCCAGTGTTGTTTGGCTTTTTTTTGGTCTCTCTGTTGCATTTTGGGTTTTAGAATTTATACCAAAATTTTTCCATGTTTTTCTAAGTGTATATGATTTTTCCCTTGACAATAGTCACATACATACACTATTATTACATAGGAGTACGCGACCTTTAGAAGGAAAAAACGTGTACATACACGACTTGTAGAAGGCAAGAGCAAGTACATACGCACCCTATAAAAGGAAATTTTATGTAAAAACTTTATACGTTATCCCTACAATGATATAGGGAATGTACATACGTGACCTATAGTGGAGATAGTAGCATACACTTCCAAAAAAGTGACTTTTTTTCTTGTTTTCCAACCTTTTTGAAGCCATGTTTTAGCTAGTTTGGGGGCCTTTTTGGGGGAGTTTGGTCCCGAATTTTTTTTGGCCTATATGAGGTTGGTAAGGCCTTAAATTGGATTGGAAAACTAATTTTTTTTATCCTTATTTGTCTCCCTTTTGTCCCTTGGATTGCATGACTATAAGACTAGTCTTGTTCTCAAGATGTCAGTTTTTTGGTCACCGTTTTGGTCATTTTTGAAACTTTAGTTTGTATTTGAGTTCAAGACTTTTCTTTTATGTTTTCCTTGGATTTTTCAAACATAAAACCACAAAATTTCTTTCTTTTATCATCTTTTGTAATTTTTTTCTTTGGTAGAAAGAAAAAGAAAATGAAAAACCCCTAGTTTGTTGCTAGTTAGGTTTCTTTCATTATGTTACATTGTTTTTATTTATATTTGAAAAAGAAAAAGATACTAGCATATGATTTTGTTTTCTTCTCATCTTGAAAAGCACTTCAAAGAAAAAGAACAAAGAAAATATTTTTTGTTTCTTCTTTTTTCTTTTCTCAAGAGGTCACATTGTCCATCTTGCATTAGAAAGAGAAAAGATTACATTTCAAGGTTTGAAAGATTGTTCATGCATTTTTATTTTTTGAAACTCTTTTTCATTGAATAATTAGTGTAAAGTTTTATTTTCTAGTGTTCTTATAAGTTTCATTATTTCAAGATTCACAAACAACATAAGTTTCACTTCCATATCCTTTGAGTAAAAATAGCCAATAAAATGAATGCTAAACTTAAAATTTGTTTCTAGGGTTCACAAACAAGTTTAGGGTTAGGGACTTGGATTAGGATTGGAGATAACTCTCCAATGCTAGTAAACAAACATAGTAGTCTGAGTTAGGGAGATTCAAACCCAATTGTATTATAAGTCTGGTTGGGAAACTCCTCTCACATAGGATCCAAACACGAGGTCACGTAAGGAAGAGACAAGGAGATAACCCCTCTGAAGCTTGATCGAGCATTGTGGAGAGATTGTATTTTGGGTGTTTCTTTAGTGCCCATACCTCCTTGAAAGGCACAACTTTTGATGATTTGGGATTTTTTACCCTTCCCATATTCGATCTCAATTGTCGATTTTTCCCCTGGATGTTGACTGTGAGTTGGTATCCATAGTTTCGCTTCCTAGGGATCTTAGAGGTAATTGCAGGGGGTTTCTCGTGGTACCTGGGGTGGACTTTGTATCACAAATTTTAGTATTGTTGGAGGGTTCCCCGTGAAGCGAGGGTACTTGCATCGGATAAGGATGGTTATTGGAATTCAAGGTAACTACTTCTCACTCCTTCATTCATCGATCTTGGGAGTTGATCAACCTGTGCTAGTATATGGAAGGTACCTTTCCATTTTTTCATTGCTTTGGACTCAGGACCTTATCTACCTAGGCTAAATTTTTGAAGAAGTTGTTTTGTTTGTGATGTTTCTCTTAGGAATTTTTAGTGCATTGTTGCTTTGCATAGTTTGTCTTAGGTTGTGTTTGTATCACCGCTTTGGATCCTTGATTCAAGGTGGTTGATCAAGGTGGTGGGTTTTTATACCATTGTTTCACTAGAGTCAGTACATGAGACTTTTATGGACATGAACAATCCCACAAGGGAAGAACCTATGCATAATAACGATATGGCCAAAGTTCTTGAAGATAACAACCAAGGGACCCCTTCCCATGGGATTTCTTATCCTTTTCTGTTCTTTGGAAATGTTGGTATCCCCTTGATGGCCACTTTAAACATTCCTGGGGTTGAATGTTGGGCTACCGATTTGGTTTTGGACCACTCCAAATGTCTCAAATGCTCTTTATGCTTCTCAAATAAGCACCTTATGTCATGGGAATTGTATGGATGTTGATCCTTTAGCTTATACATCCACAAAGTCTACTCCTTCTCCTTCTCCCTCTTCTTATGAAAGTCTTGCTACTAGTAACCAGAAGTATAAAAGGAATAGGAGGAGGAAGAGTAATAAGAATAAGTCACCAACCCCTGCTAGTCACGTTGGGGACGTGCTACCAACCGCTACTAGTCATGCAAGGGGCACAAGTCCAATCCCTGGAAGTCATATTGGCAACTAGTTACTAGCCTCTGCTAGTCATGTTGGGAGCACAAAACCAACCTCTGCTAATCATGTTGGAGTTAGGTCAACAACCTCTATAAGTCATGTTGAAGATAAGCAACCGGCCTCTATGAGTCATGTTGGGAGTGAAAGTCCACTCACTACAAGTCATACTGGAATTCGTTCACCAACCTCTGCAAGTCATGTTGGAGATCGGAAACTAGTCGCTACTAGTCATACTGGGGGCAAGAAACAAGCCATTGCTAGTCATACTGGGGGAAAGAAACCAACCGTTGCTATTCATGCTAGGGAAAAGCAACCAACCATTGCAATTCATGTTGGGGGCACTAGTCTAGTCACTTATAGTTATATTGTAAAAAATCCATTGACAATTGTGAGTCATGTTGGAGTCTAGCACTCATCCTCTACTAGTCATGTTGGCGGAAACCCACTAGCCACTGCAAGTCATGTTGGGGGCATCTATATTGTTGAGAATACTAGATGAATTGGATGTAATACCAAGTTCCATTGTAATATTTTCAAGGGAAATAAACTTACTCATTTGTTCCCTACTATTTTCGTTGTACGAAGAGTGTGATCCTTGTTTGAAGGCCCTTCTAGTTCTAAGTCATATTTAGTTTCCCATAATTCTTTTCAATCATTGGTTTATGAAATGGTCATTTCAATGAAATCTTCGGCTGATACCTCTCTCATTTTGTGGGTTGATGCATCTCTTGACCATGTTGTCCTGCATCCTATTTAACCAATGGTTGAGGAAGTGGTTGCATCGATGCAATATTCTATCGATCCCACTCTTATCTTGGAGAGTGATGACTCTACAAAAGTGGTCGTGTCGATGCAATCTTTGATTGATCCCAATCTTCTTTTGGGAAGTGATGCTTTTCACCATGTCTTTATCATTTCCATTTCAGTACCTTATAAATTAGGGGGAAATGCACTCTCTTCAAGTACGCTCCCTCCAAGTCTTAGGATGGTTTTATTTGATTGGAATGATCTTGTTGAGTATCATCTTCATTATTCCCCACCTTTCTAATAAATGTTAAATTTAATTCAATGGGAATATACCAATGTATTGTAGATGAAGGATCCTCTATAAGTATTGTATCCTACTCGGTTGGAAAGCTTTGGGTTCTCCCAAGATTGTCTCAGTACCAATGAGTTGTTGGCTTTCGAAAGAATACCTAGTGAATGTTTGGGAATTCTTCCTCAATTTACTATCACTTCAGGTGGGAAGATTGTCTTAGTCGATATCTTAGTGGTGCAAGGCCCTTTAGACTTCAATATGCTTCTTGGCATGATTATGTTTATGCTATGAATGTTGTGGTGTACACGCTTTTTTGTGTGATTCATTTTCCTCACAATGAAATAATTGTCACTATTTATCACCTTTCATCTAATAATCACCATCATATTTTGTCTTTAGCTCAAGTTTGCCCTTTGTGTGTTCCTAGTGTTCGAGTACACTCTTCCCCACCATGGGTCAATTATGTTGCATCTTATACTTGGTGTTCAATTGTTCCTAATATGGGACCTTTACATTCAGGTTTTCCTTCTCGAGGCATGGTATCGACAATTGATCAGGTGATTTATCCATTGGGGGGACGAGTTCCCATGCCTCCACCTATTGGTCTAAGGGACTATTATTTTTCTCTTGAGTTTGATCTTAATATTTATGAAACCTAGAACCCTAGTATATGTGTGTCATCGAGTCCCAATTTATTGGATTTTGAATTTCCTTCGGATGAGGATATCCATGAAGCTATGATTATGGATCTTCAACCTCTTCCTAAACTGGAAGATTTTCAAGTTGGTTACCAAAGAATCCCTTGTTGGAGATACTTCACACACACCTAGGATTTATTTTTCCTAAGGTTTTCCCAATGTTTATTAGTCATTATTCAGTCTCCTATAGTTTAGGGAGAATATTCTCTTCAGTTCACACTTTAGTTTGATCAGTTGAGTGGAGTCTAGATGCTACATTGGGATCATCACCATGCAACATTGGGATCATCACCAGAAAATGAAAATTGTCCTTGGGATTATCACCGGAATAGAACATTACTCATTATTCCTCGATATCCTCCTCACTTCACTTTTTTTTCAGTCAGTTAACTGAAGACTAAGAGACTAGTTAACTCAGACTAGGTGGCAGTTCACTCTCGTAACTGCCTGAGAGACTAGACTAGGTGGAATTTTACTCCCATAATTGTTGGCGTGTGTCCATATCACTATAGACCACCACTATGGTGCATTGGATTCTCCCTCAATACACATTATTTGAGTTATACATAGTATATCATGTGTAAATTATCATTTTTTCATTTGGTTAATGAGAATTCTTCCATTCTTTCTCTCTTGCTTCTCTTTTCTCATATTTTCTCTGCAAATTGTGTATGTCATTTTCTAGCTAGATCTATTATGTGTAGGTTCAACAAATTTACATCCCTTGGCATGATCCTAGAAATGGGCTCTACCTGGAGCACTATTATGCATAAGCTACAAGGTTGTGCATTTCTTTGTACACATTGTACTTTTAGGGTTTCTTGTTTTTCAAGTTCTGTATCCCATAATACTTATTTTTATTAGAGGTTTCTATATTGGACTCATTAATTTATGGGTGAGTGTTTTGGGGCTTATATATAGGACTTTGAATACGTTTTTATTTGGTATATATTCTTCCATGTCAATCCATTCTAACAGGTAATGATCTTGAAACTAGCATATAGGATAGATTTCCCCCTTCGTGCATTTTTGCATTATCCATTTCTTGTTTCATTTTACCTTGGGATCAACCCCATTGAGTTGTGACATAGAACCTTGTTTATTGTTTAGATGTGTTGTAATTCACATGGTAGAGCCTACCATTCATGGGTTCCCTAGGTAGAACCTTGTTTGCAATTTGGTTCCTATGTTGAAATACTTTCATAGGCTTGGGAGCCCTAGTTAGTCCTGCCATGAATTTTTGTTGAATCCTCATATATTCTTCTCAATCTTTTTCTGGCCAATACTAGTGGGGATACCTCATTTATATGTTGAGTTTTACTTGCATTGCATATCGACTACTCGTGCTTTTCAGGCCTAATGTTGGCTTCAACTTGTTGTTATATAGCCCATTGTATATGCATTCTCAGAAAGTCACCAGCCCTATAATGCTAGTCTTTGTGACTTGACACATGTATCCCTCAAGGAAAATCCCCCCAAGTGTCGATATCCTACACATGCATTCCTTGCATTGAGCATAGGTATGTTCCTCATGCTTGGAACTAGTTTGATTTCCCACGAAACTCGTTTCCTCCACTGTATCATAGCATTATTTTATTCCTTTTTAGGCTTTATAATATGAAATAGACAAAAAATATAAAAATATAAAAAGAAGGATGAGAATGAGTCTAAATATTTGTATATGGGAGCTACTTATGTCACCCTTGAACAAAAAACAATATTATTAGTCTTCACCTCATTAATTAGGTTAGTATGGCTTTAGGAGTCCTTTTTCTCATCTTTGAGCATAATATCTTCTAGATGGTTATTCTTCCAGTCATATGGAGTGTTTTTTGATGCCTCCTGTCTCACAAATGTATCTCAGTTTATAATACATATTGCCTAAGTCACATTTTGTGTCATGTCTCTATTCAAAGGAAGTCATCCTATGTCGTCCATTCTACAAAAAACTTTGACTCTCCAAGTAAGCCCTCCCATGTCAGTAAAGTATTTCTCAGCTTCACACGTGTATTTTTATCCCACTCATGCTAGTATAGAAGGTCCCCATTGACTTCTTACTGGCATATCTTCTCTTATCGACTATGACACATTTCTCTGAGAGTATGACCTAGAGTTGCACCCTGGGCCTATTTACATCATTGATAGGTAACCTTGCACTCAATAGATGAAAAACCATTATTGGTGTATGACTGAGTGGTTTCCCTTATGTTCGATGACAACTACCATTATCACACATAGGGATTCATGCAATACCTTGGTTTCCATTTGACCCCATTGGTGGATTCCTCATCTTTTTCAGTAATCCCCATCATTGGATACTATTCAAAGAGTCTTTTTCATGTGATATTCCATCTCGTACATGTCGGAGTCGTACCTCGATGTGGTCCTTTCAATATTTTTGTCTTATTCCTTTCAAATATTTGTCCTTCTGCAACCCCTCATGTTGGATAATGGAGGATGCCTTAATGCCTTCCTTCTAGTGGATCTCTTCCTATCAACGTCAACACATCTTACTCTGGGACAAGGATCTAAAGTTATTGTTAGTACCTTAGAGCTTGTAGTCATCACTGGAAAGTCCCCTCGCTATTGACCTTGGGAATACATCAATTTCCCCTGCTCGATAGATTCTATCAGGTGTTCGACATCAATTCCTATATTCACACTTGTTATATTGTACTAGGTACCTCTACACCCATAATCATCATTGGTGGGTTGTCTCATGTTTTTTAAAGGTATACATCATTGACCGGTAATCAAATGGTGTCTTACTGTGTTTGAATCCAACACATTTATTCACATAATGTAGACTCGTACCACGATGAATTAATTTGAAGACTTCGAGTGAGGTACAAGCATCACATATTTTGTGCTCCTACCCAACTTGTATTGATTGTACCACCCTCTTTAACATTGGTACTTGCAAAGGATCACTTTGTTCACCCCATTGGTTCTAGATATCCTTTATTTGATTCTGAGACATAGTTGCACTGTGTATCCATTTGTGGCTATGATATACATTTTTGCATGGATCCATTGTGTGTTTTATTGTGACCATGATTTCTACTTCTATATATCACATGGATCCACTATGTATAGTTTTCATGGCCATGGACATCATTTATGCTTTCATTACTCATGGATCCGCAGTCTACTTGATTTGGAAGCCATGCTTACATCACAATAAAGCATGGGAATTCTCAATTTGAGAAGAGATTATATTACTTATTTCTATTGCAGGTATTGTTTTGGGATCAGTATTCAACTACTCCTACCTTATGGCCCCTCCACAATCTCATGAATATTTGTAATGTATTTCGGCCATCATTTTCTCTTCTGACCTCACACATTAGGGGGCATCTGTTATAGCGACATTTAGCACCACATATGCTCATAACGACTCATTTCCCTCAGTTACATCCCTTTCCCTTATTGCAGGAGAGAAATCCCCCTTTTCCTCTCTAGAAATATCTTAAAAACTCCCATTTTTCTTGATGTACGTGACTCTCCTTAAAAATACTTGCATACATACGTGACTTGCTAGTTAGCAACCCACGTACATGTTAAATTGGATTAAAAAAATGACAAATCCCAATATTTCAAGCAGATTTGACGAGTTCCCTCGGTTCCTGACCTCCTATAACCCATTCATAACTACTCCAACTGTCAAAAGCGAGTATAAAAGAGATCCTTGGGATGGAGGAAAAATATGATCAAAGAGATGCAACCTTATGTTGGTTGTTTCCTTATAGCCTTGCAAGCCCTATTTCCCTTTTTTTCTGAGATTGTCTTCCCCCTCAAAACCCTTGTTTTTAGGATTTGTGTTTCCTTTTATCTCATTAGGAAGAATTCCATTGCTTCCTTGATTAACCCATTGAAACACCAAATTTCAAAGGTAGTACTTGTCATCTCAAGCCTTGGGTGGAGGAACTGTGAGCCTGGTTCTGGGATCATGTCGAAGTGATTACAGGTTGTAACCAACCCATTTTTTTGTTGTCAGTAAAAACAACTCTCATTCTCGTCCACTTTTATTTGTTAATTCATGTTTTTTTATGATATTATGTGTATCTTATTTTGAATCTAACATAGAAAGTGCATTGATTTTATTTAGTTAGTTAGCATATAAATACTTTATTGTAGTTGTATACTTATTTTTTTGAAGGACTTTCAAAATATTGGTGTGAAGGAGTTATAGAGTGGAAGCCCTCAAACAGGATTGACTTCAAATGATAGGTTATGGGTATGTTCTCTTTCCTTTCTTCCAAAAGTTAGTTATTGTAGGTAGTTACTTTCAATTAACTGTTTAATTAAAGTTTGAGACAAATCTTTTAGGGCACTTCTTTGTTGTGGCACGTGACCCAAAGCCATAGGACTTATATTTCCATAGAGTTATGGCATAAAATAGGATGAAACAAAAAGCATAACAACATTGAAGTGAAAGGGAATTTGAAGTGGGGGATTGGGTATTTTTCATAATATAAACATATAAAGAGATGTCCCTTAAGAAACAAGAGAATGACAATAAATTAGCACCTAAATACTATGGCCCTTATAAGGTGTTACAAAGGATTGGAAGTATGGCTTACAAATTGGATTTTTCTCCATCTTCACGTGTACATCCAATATTCCATGTTTCTTGCTAAAAGAAGGTAATTGATGACAAGATCCCAATCCAAACTCTTTTACTAGAGATTAATAAAGAAGGGAAATCATACTAAAACTAGAAAAAATCATTGAAACAAGGATTAAGCGACTGCAAAATGAAGCAATTATTGAGTACCTTGTCAAATGGAAGGACCTACAGGTTGAAGAGGTGATATGGGAAGATGATTTCTTCATGCAGAAACACTTGTAGTTAGTCAAATGTTGAGGACAACACTTTTTTGAAGGGGAGGGGCATGCTAAGCCATAGACAAAGTCCCATGTTAAGTATAAAACCCCTTATTAAGCCCTATATATTGAATTATTACATTTCTAGTGTTATATTTTTATGTAGGTTAGAACCGTTCATTGTACCCTTTCATTATAATTGTACCATTTGCCTCCTATATTGTATTGTCTTAGGAGGATCTTATCTCATCTTTTACATTGAATATATTGTGAATGGAGCTTTCCCCCTCAAAGTGGACTATTATTCATTAACTTTTTATCATTCTCAATACGTTGGTACTTAACATTTGGTATCAAGTCATCGATCCTAGGGTTTTGTTGCCTTAAGTGAGTCATATGGAAATTGTCACTATAACTTTTTTCTAGGATGTCTCAGACAACACAATTTTTAGGATAGTAAGGCAAGATAACGGATAACAAGTGGTAAAAAAATCATTTTATTTTTCATTACATTTTTGAGATATCATCTGTGGAAGTTAGGGTTTGTGACTAGTTCTAAAATTTGTCTCAAATAAGTAATTTTGTATTTTTGTTATAAAAAAAATTCAGTGAAGTGGCATTAAAAATTAATATGAAGCATAAAAACAAGGTACCTCATGTGTTTCATGCACCATATCATCTTATGTGAGAGAGATGAGCATAAAGTGGGAGGAAATTGTGGGTAATTTTCTATGGAGAATCTTGAATGTCATCATCAGAACTGTTGTCTATGATGTGGATCATGGAAGAAAATATTTTCTCTAGTTACCCCTAGATGTGAGGGGGTAACACTCTTAGAACTTGATTACGTGGTTATTGAATCTCTCTTTTCTTGAACAAACAATTTTTCTATCCAGATATAGATTACTTAGAAATAAAGGCAGGGCTCAGGCAGGGTAAGATCTTGACATTCTTTAAGGGTTTCAATACTATTTATTCTAATCTAGGAAAAGTATTACCAAATAATCCATGCAAGGGAAAGAAATAGAGGAATCATTCTACTACATTATAGCAACCAAATGAGAAATTAAGGAATACACACCATTATGAAACTTAAATTAACTTTATATCGTTAATTGAATAACAAAATCAAAAGGAAGGAGATGAAAAGAAAAAAGAAAAAACACAACAATAAAATAAATAAATCAGATAACTAAAATAAATAATTTTCTTGGTCAAGAACCCTCCCCTTAGTGTAATTCACTTAGGTATGACAAATTCTTGAGTTTACATCTACTCAATTTATTTAATGTCCAAATGCATCCATTTCCCTAGAGGCACCTAGTTATGAAAAACTTAGGATCTCTATTACCATTTTGTATAGTCGTACCCAACACAAGTTATCTAGGAGGGTGGTTACATGCTAGAACTTATTTTTTCTAAATCAATCAAATCAATCAAATAGATAAAAAAAAAAATACAATAAGAAATAGAATTATCATGTACCTATACCCTTATGCTTCACTAATTACTAGTTCTTGATCCAAAACAGTGCTCCAAACTAGAATTCCAATAAGGGACAAATCACACCCAATGATTAACTTTCCACCCAACCAATACAAAACCTAGAAACAATTGGTTTCCCTTGAGTAGGGCTCAATATCAATGAGAATGTAGGTAAAAAACACTCTAGGTACTCAACACGAATCACTCACTTTTCCCAACAAATCAAATCAATGGGTTAGACATCCAACCGATTATCTATTGTGTGATGGAGGGACCTATGGACTTACAATACCCCCATAACCCTTAAGTTTGTGGTGTATATCAATGACCACTATAGCTCTTGATATCATAATACCACCAAATGTGGGGCTCCTCTTGTGGGACTCTAGTATTCCACTGGAGCTCCTAACATATCCATCTCTAGAAAAAATCCACTCTAGCGCCTATAACCTCTAGTTCTAGATTCCCAAGGGTCCAAAAATTAATTTCCATGCTCAAGAATGGTGATTATCATCCCCAAAATTGATCAAGTACAACCCTAACTTCATCTACCCACTTAGACATTTCTAGAGAGCAATTTTCATACTACTCTCATCAAATCACATATCCAAACAATTTTATTTCTCAAGGAATCAATAACCCAAAAACCAACCCCCCTCACACAATGAAATATTCTCTTTTTATAATATTTCCCAAAGTAACTACTCACTCCCCAAAAATTCTCTTAACCTTCCTATTCCCCCTTCTTGAATACACTCAAAGAGAAATTAGTCTTATGAGAAGAAATACAAGTGTCATAAAATGGATATTAGCTGAAATAAATTCATCCTCTTTAGGATTTTAACCCCCAAAATAAAATAGGAAGCATTTTCAAGTCAATACTCCCCTTCCTAGGATCATAAGGCACTAGGACTAGGCTGGCCATTCTCATTGAGCAAGAATCGCTTCCTTTGATGATAAAAAATAGAGTTGAATAACTCCAAAATTTGTAAAAGGGAAGATTATTGGAAAAGTTTGAATTCAATGATCCTTGAATATTAAAGGCCAAAAGCCACAATAAGGTGAAAAGAATCACCTGATGGTTGGAATTCCAAGGTAGAATTATAATAAACAAGCTTGCTTGATGCAAAAACAACCAACAAGAGATGGAAAAAATGTAGCTTGGGAAGAGGAAAGGGATACAATAGAAGGATGAAGGATGAGGTTCATTCAAAGATCGGAGGACAAAGGAAATTGAGCCTATCCACGATGAAAAAATACTATCTCTAAGACAAAGTGATCTACAAAATACCACCATTTATTAGGAATACATGATAACTTCATTGAGAGTGTATAGCTCACCCTTTGAAAAATATTATTGAGCATGAATAGAATCCATTAGATGCTAGTTATACCATTTGGGTTTCCAGGGTAAATATTGTTGTTCATGGTGTATTTAAATTGCTTGTGTGGTTGGATGTCCTACTCATTGACTATGTCAATTCTTGCTACAATTGATAACTATATCACTAATTTCCAAATGCATTGAATCATTTTCCTGTTGGCTCGATTGTTGTGAGTTGCAAATCGATTGTTTGATTAATTCATTGATGTGAATTAGGGGTTGCTATTTATAAACATTTGAGTAATTCAACTTGCCAATTGAGCATTGGAATCGTTGGTTTTATCCATGGGTTATTTTCCACTTAACTATTGAATCATTGGGTTGTTGAACCATCAACTAAAACATCATTTTGCATTATAATCTCTATTTGAGCCTTGGAAACACTACACATTGTTTTGCATTGTTTCCTACAACTATATGCCTTAGCCTTGCTTTGGGACATATTAAAACCACCACATGTTGAAAAATCCATATAATCATATTGTATTGGTATTTTAATTGAGAAGGCTTAGCTAGAAGAAAGTGGCTTCCAACAAAAACCCAACATTTTCTTATAAATGCATATCAGCTATGTGTTCTAGAAATTTTGTATAGTGATCCTCGAGGAAATAAATATGGGTTATTAGATGAGAATTTGGATTGAACATTCAAATACAATTGATGATCTTGAATTGCAACAATTTTCCTCAAGCCTATGCATATTTATCTCTACCCATAATCGTACAATTGGGCATGTCAATAAATGATTGATTAATTGCTTGTTTTATTGTTTTGGGGAAAAGAAATGGCTATTGAATGAGTGATGTGTAAGAACATTTAAACAACATAGTATACATTCCACTAGAAATTAAACTTGGAATACTCAGTTGAGATCAGAGTGCCATGCACATTACTAATTGTTTATTTTATGATTGGGCATATGTATATTTTTTTGAATGTGGTGAAACAAATCTGGAAATCCAACCATTTATCCATCCTTGTTGGAAAATAGTAACTGTAAAAAAAGAAGTTTGATCTCAGGTAAATTATTTTTAATTTGCAAAGATCTCATTTTTTTAATCTGTAGAATAATCCATGTTGATTAAATGGATAGGCCATAGGCCTACTATTTATGGATCACTTGGGAATGATTTCCACTACTTAATTTACATTCTTTTAGACTACTCCTGTCATCTGACCCAAGTTAGTGAGGATCCTGAGAAACAGAAATATACAAAATGTTATCTTTCCAAATAACATAATAATATATATATCTAAATATGAACCTATTGTGATAACACAACAAACCCACCAAAACTATTAGTTTTGGTGGGGACCCACACTATCAAAATTTAGCAAGGAACTACTCTTTACCTACCTGAATATTTATTCACTTGCAAGCTTAATGTTTTCATATGGTCATCGAAGCCAAAGTGAAGAAACTCTTTGTTAATACTCAATTTTATCTTTTCATACCATTCATATATTACTTTGCAAGCTCCAAACCCTTTTCCAAAGTGAACCATTAGCAACTATAAAGATCCCCCCCCCCCTTTTTTCAATTCATATGACCTTGATCTTTGTATTTTTGTCGTCGCTTTACTTCCCACTCTTCAACGCTCTCGAAACCAAAATCCCGATGATGATGCCTTTACAACGTCGTCGTCGAGAGAAAAGTGGTCGAAATCAATATTTCATGAGTTTTCCTTGAATCCAAAGAAGAAGTGCCCCCTTTTTTTATAAATCCATATAATTGTCCAAAGGGAATGAAAGGATTGATCCCTAAGACTGTGTTAACATGAATCTTTATTTTACCGTTCTTGGGCCCCATTTCCCCGTCACTTCATGGTATCACCTTTATGCCCACACGTGGCGAGCTCCCACTCATTGGTTCTTTTTGACGAAACCTTTTCATTGTCGATAAATAATTAAAGTATGCTTTTGTGCTTGCCCTTGAAAAATGTTGATGACGACACTTTTAAACAAATCGTCGACGACCGAACCTTATTCTCATTCTACGACTGAGATTTGTCTAGCGATCGTCGAGTACATCGTAGCCATTAAAACTAAAATACCCCCTGACCTAGCTCACACGAATATTTTAATGTAAATCCATAATGATAAAGGAGAGGATTTATTTTAAGTCGCAAAATTAATAATTTTTGTAATATTATTGCAAACCTTTAGCACTTTCCTCGAAGTTAATGAAAAACTTAATGGTGTCATTGTTGGAATATTTCTCTACAATCTTTATCAAATAGGATTCATCCTTGTAAACTTCCTATGACGATGGAATATCAGTGATTCATTCCTCCTATCAGTTTCACTCCTCCGACGATACGATTAAAGGTCATATTCTCTGGACTTTCTATGAAAACACTTGTGGCACCGCGTACGACTCTGACCAAGTTGGAGATGCAACACATTTTTTTTCATTAATTGCACAAGGATTTGGAAAGAATTTTGGAAACATTAAAATATTGTAGAGACTTAATTTACCTTACTAGTATGTATTACCACCAAGAAGCGTAGACGCTATTGTTGCAAAATTCTAGTCAATTTCTTTCTCAATTATTATCTCTAGTTTACATGTGAGTGTTTCATAAGGAAATTTGGTAAAATTTTACCTGTATCCTTGTGATAGTACACTGATTTTTTTTAATTGTATGGTTTATGTAGGTGGAAAAATGTCTTGTATGCTAACTAGAAAATGGAAACTCCAAATACTCGTCGCGCTTGTTCCTGCTACAACTCCATATTCTCTCAATATCTCTTATACAAATAGCCATGATTGGATGGAACATTACCTCAGCTATTATGATATATTTGAGAAGTTCCAAAATGAAATATTCCTTCCTGATGATGCGGACAGTGACGAATACATAAATATCCTCAAAAGTGGCATCCACACAGTAGTTTCTTTCCCGGAACCCTTTCCTTACAATGAATTTGCAAGGTGATGTTTTACACATTTACAGAAAGACACATGGTTGATAATCAATGCTTTGGGCCTCCTAATTGCCTCGCTCAAGAAAAAAGACATCAATCTTTGATATAAGACTTTGGAAAGCACTTTTGCGTTAGACAAATCATTCCTAAACAAGTTCAGGATTGATCACCGATATTTTGAAACCCTAATGGAATATTGGTTCATTGATGAAGACTGGCTAGCAAAAAAGGGAGAAAGAAATGTCATGGAACAGTATTAAAAAATCCCTTATAGAATTATGAATTCTATGATTTGAAGAATCTATGGTGAAGAAACTAGTACCCACTTAAGGATGGAATGGTTTCCTATGACTTATACAGTGGTTAAAACCAAAAAATATTTTAATTGGGATAGCATCCTATCGTTCAGCATCGCAAATCGAGTTATGGACCCTAAAGGTATGAAAAATCCTAGTTTTTACATGTCATCATATCTTATAGATGTGATTTGTGTGGCCAATTGTTTCCCTTCCTTTAATTGGGCTTGGGCCCTAGATCAAAGCTATGTCCATGTGTGTTTTTCTCAATAATGGGAGGCTAACTACAAAGATAATTTTTATGATATTTGTGATTTTTTTCTCTCTCCCTTGCACAAGGCCATATTTGGTTCTTACCCACATAGGATATCCCCAGGAGATATTAAAGCCCTAAAAGGAATAGGGGACTGGTACATGAAGAAGTATTATACCTATGTCAGAATATTCAAGGCCATAGGACCACCACATTTGTTACTCAAATGCATACCCGATAAACTAATGGCGAGAGAGATAACCTGTCAGACAATAGAAAAGGGAGCTATTGCTTATTTATCAGAGAAAAACAAAAGGTTTTGGCCTGTTTTTCCTCTTCACATAGGTTTTTTTCCTCTGTAGAATAAAAAACAAGCTAAAAAGGAGACTTAAATCCTAAAATAATTGTGTCTCTATGTTGGGGAACCAAAAGCTCATGACCCCCAAAATGTAGTATTAACCATATCAGGGTCATTAAATTGGCACCACAGACTGTGCATGAATCCAATTTGCCAGAGGATATTTTTCGAGGAGCCTTATGTTTTGAAGAAGCAGTAGAAAGACTC
The DNA here is from genome assembly GCA_009831015.1 of Picea engelmannii. Lineage (NCBI taxonomy): Eukaryota > Viridiplantae > Streptophyta > Pinopsida > Pinales > Pinaceae > Picea > Picea engelmannii. The sequence continues at coordinate 40,896 of ML802260.1, forward strand.
ACCACTGAAACAGCCTGAGAACAACTAAGGAAATAATAAGATCGGGATAGAACCTTGAGGCTAGAATAGTTTAAAACCCTACTCCTAAAATATAACTAAATATTGGAGACTAAAGAAAAGGAAGCGGAATTAACAAGAAAAGTTGATGAAGCCGAGGAAAGGTACCAATAGTGAAAGATGAAAGAGGCCCAAGAGAAATAGACAGAGTTATAACATACCAAAGCTAAGTACATTTCCTCTAAAATAAATAGTGGGGATAAATTGATGAGTACAGAGTCAAAAAAGGAAAAAAACAGCAAGTGCAAATCAAGCAACATTGATCGCACAGGAAGAAGGGAGGAAGAAGAAGGAAGATGAAGAAAGGAGTAATGTTTCCAAATATCAAGAGAATATACTAGCACACGATAGCAAAATTATGATAATATTCCCTAACACTAACATGTTTGACACCCCAATAGAACAATGTACTCCATTGGAATCTATTCCATAATTTTTACCATTCACATTTGTAGGACTAGGTTTTGAAGGTGCAGTCATCGCTATTGGTAACTACTACTATAGTCATAAGATGAGAGACATCAAGAAAAGAACACCTAAGAGGAAAAGAGAGAAATTTGATACAAGTCGTCAGAATTTTGAAAGAAATATCAAGTGGAAAGCAAGACCAAACCCTAAAGATAATTCAATACAAGCAGCTTCATCACTTAATGCCTTTTTTGGTGTAAATATTGTGTCAGTTTATGAAGTTGGAGGAGCTCTTGATACAAAAAATCCAGAGTTACTGAGTTAGATAAAACCCTGGAGTCTATCAATGATACCATGGCCCATGATTCTATAAAATTGGCCCTAGAAACAAAACGGATCCACAAAGATGAGATACAGAAACAACTTTAGATCCAAGAAAAGGAGTTAAAATAAGAATTCAATTAAGCAATTTCCCTTAACCAGAAGGCACATCTGGATGAGATAGAAAGACCCAAAGGTGCACACACCCAATAAGTCACAAGACTTAAAGGTGAACAATATGAGATAAGTACTTACAATGAAAATGTTGAAGAATGAATTAGATTATTGCAGCAAGATAATGACCTCTTAAAGGAAACTATATAAGAGAACCAAATTTAAAAATTTGTTCTAGACATTACAAAAAGAGAATCCATCAAGATGAATAAAGGAATCAGGGACACGCAAAATAAACTCTTCTATGCACTCAACAAAATACATAAGGCCAAATCTGATTAAATGAAATTGAGTCTAAAGGTGAAGGATATGTAAGAAAAATACCAAAATGCCTAAGAGGTCTACAACAAGATTACTGAATGGCAGGGTATTCATCAGAACTCTCCTGAAACCCTATATATGTATTCATATAATCAAAGAATCATATATCTCTGAATCTTGGATTCGTGGATGGCGGTGATCAAAGATATTAGGAACACCCAGGAGTGGGTCAATGTAATAGGAAACAAACTATGAAAGTCATCCAATAGCTTACTAATGCAATTTGGAATGGATCCCCTAAGAGATTTAAAGAATTCATCATCAACTCAAACAATGGTAGAAGATGTGGAAATCAGGAGAAACCTCAGCATGAAATCCATTGAATTCATCAACGAAGTTAATGCAGAAGTTATAGAGGAAAGTTCAATATGGCCTGCCAGGTTAATTTCATTAATTGAAGATTCCTTGCAATGTGTAGAACATAAATTAAATATAGAAATCATTACCCCGATATGCCACTGTGAAACAAATATTGAAAGGACACAACTATGCTGAGTGGATACTATACTCGAGGACTTAAAGATATGAAAAATCTTCATAGACAAGATAAATCGTCAAGGCCCACTTGATTATTGTATTGTAACTGAATTTTGCAGTAGAATCATATTTTTGTAATTATTGTAATTTCTCAATTGGGAAAGAGAAATGAAGCATCATCTCAATCCTCTGACAATTTGACATTTAGAGAGATAAGGGAATATTCTCTTTGTATTCTATAAAAGAAATGAATGTAAAGATTGAAACACTTTTTTTCTTTTGCAATTTGGATAGTACTACTACTTCCATTTGAATAAAGAGCAAGAGGCATTTTGGAGATGGGTGATCCTGGTGAATGTGTTTGATATTCTTTCTTAATTCTTTAATTGTCTATCTATGTTATACAAGTTTGATTGTGTGCATTGTTTCTGTAGTTTTATCTTGGGAATAGATCATCACTTGTTTCCTTGATTAAGTACATTCATAGTGTTATTAAACCTGAGAGAAATTTTTTGTTAACATGTTTAATTACATTATAGACTTATTCATCATTTGAATGTATGAATTATTTCTAATTCAAAAGACATCATTCTTGACTATATTTAATATTCATTAGTTGGCTCCTGATCAGGACGAGTTTAATTTAGTGTAGAACTTCATCTTAGTTTAGTTTTAGCTAGCATCATTTTAGTTTAATTTTATATTTTAATTCATTTGAGAACCTTTGGTTATTATATTCATATTTAGATCATTAATTTTAGAAACGAAACCAGGCCAATATTCTGGTCTAAAACTATATCCCAAATGAGAGTGGGTCTAATTGGGACCTTCCATCAATTGTTCTCCCCTACCTGGTTGAATGGGTCATTTGGGCCCATCGATAGAAATGGATCTAGAAGGAGGTCCATAGAACTGAATGGTTGCAAATAAAATCACAAATCCCTCCATTATATTCCATAAGTAAACACTTCCTTTTTCAATGATTCCCATCAAATTCATTTTGAGCACATTTCTCTCCCCCTGTCATATGTTGTGAACACATCGGATCAGACCAATACCCATCATGCTTCCACTCATTATGAATCTAAGTTTTCTTCACTACATCCCCACATATTAACCATCCCATAGATTGATACCATTCTTAGGTAGTCCCATGAGTATGTAGACCATGTCCTAACTAGATAATGGAGTAGACAGGCAGGTCATCCTCCCATTAAATATTTGGTACCTCAAGTTCAGGAGAATCCTCAGAGCGAAGATCCATTCTTTACCGACCCTTTCATGTATCAAGAAAATTTTGCTGTCAAAACCCCATAATATCACCTACCTCAAGATACATCATATTTTGTTGAGAATTCCAATTTCAGACTTGAATGTTTCTATCTTGCTGGTAGTGCTAGCAGTAGACCTCCCTCTCCTCCTGAATCCCCACATTATACACCAAGAAATGAGTTAAAATAGGACTCTAAGGAGGAAGAACACGAGAGTGAACCAGAAAACAACCCATTTCAGCTTGTATTGTATCACCCTCCAAATATGGTTGGAGCTAATGTGAATCAAATTCCCTTCCCTATCAGCCTTGTCTTGTTCCTGATGCAGTATTCATACCTTGGATACATCATGACATGCATAAACACCTTGAGAAATTCTTTCCAAATTTTGACCCTGACTAAAAGGATTCTGTTGAAGACCACGTAAATAAATTCTTGTTTTATGTAAGACTACAAAATATTAAGCATGAAGATGTTGTTTTTCAGTTGTTCCCCCTTACATTTGAGAATAAAGGTTCAACATGGTTCTTCTCTCTGGATGAATCCTCCATTACTATTTGGAGAACTTTTGAGACCATTTTTCTTAGGAAATTTGGGGAAAATAAAATGCCAACAACTTTAGTCCTAGAACCATTAAGAATTAAAATGGATTCTAAGGAATTGGTCAATTATTACAATCAATGCTTCCTTACCCTATTGAAATGAATCCACGATTCTCTAAACCTACTAAATACTTTTCCATTGAATATAAACCTATGGTTTACCCATGTCCATGGCGATGTTTGTCAAGAATGATGAGAAATCCACCCTTGAAGAAGATTTTAAGGAATCCCTTAAAGTTGAAAAGAACATGTTGAGTTTTAAAGGGAATCTTGGGGTAGAACCATCCAAAGAAAATGGTAAAATAAAAGAAATCATGTCCAAACCCTTAGAAGAGAATAAGGATTATGATTCCATGGATATGGAAGCTCTCCAGTGAATTGTTAAAAAACCCTCCAACAAACTAATGGAATTGAAGAAGAATGGTGGAGAAGGATCTTCAAGCTCAAACATTTTTTTTATATCTCCTCCTAAGAAAGATAAGACTACTCCCCCAACAAATAAAACCAATCCTTCCCAGATGAATGGGATTAATATGGAAGATATTGTTCAATCCTTACAGACTTGGACAACATAAAATTTGAATGAGGTCAAGGATGAAGGAGAGGAAAACCATGAACAACAAGAACAGTCTTGGGAATCTCAAGGAATAGAAGAGTAATACGTGATTTAATTTTGGGATATCTCTTATGGTGAAGAGGAATAATAAACGAAGGAAATACACCTGTCCCAAAACATTGTAACTACTAGAAGTTTGAGTAAGAACACTTCATCTAACACCCCAAACACTTCCAATACTCCTACAACTATCACTTCCAGTACCCAATATATCTCATCTCCTTCCAACCAGACTTCTCCCAACCTTCCTAAAACAACACCCTCCAAACACAAAACTAAAGATCAAACGCCTAAGCCAAGTTCTCCTTCCATTTCCCTAGAAAATTTGGAATATGATTTCTTGGAAGATTTGAAGAAAACTAAAGCCAATATTTCTCTCTTTGAACTCATGAAACTCTCTTAGATTCAATAATTTTTTATTAAAACTCTACAAGGAAATACTTCTAATGGCACTAAAGAAGTTAATGTAAGGACAAACAAGGGAATAGACAAAAATAGCCTATCCAACAACAATACTTCATCCAAGAGTCAAGTGGCCACAAATGCATCCTTAATTGGACAAAGGTCAAGATATAGTACTCCCCCTTTCCTAATTACTTTTGAAATCTTTAATAGGAAATCTCATAATTGCATGGTATAATCAGGAGCTTCTTCTAGTGTAATTCCTCTTAAAGCACCTGAGAAGCTTAATGTCAAGCTTGAGGCATCTGATATTCAAATTATTCAGTTAGACAAAACTCAAGTCAAATTAATTGGGGAAATAAAGAATGGTTTAATCAAAATGTATGCTAATACTAAAATTCATTTAACTATTGATATCAATGTGGTAGACATACTTGATAATTATGGAATGCTTTTGAGTAGATATTGGCCTGTTATGTTGAATGGATATTTTTCTACTGAATGGTCACATTTATGGCTTCCATTCAATGAAAAACATAATCATATCAGAATTGATAGAGAAAATATATATGAAACATGTGGTTACTAATTTGAATGACCTAAATGAATCTATGATGTTTAAAAAATCAATTTTGGGAAATTATTCATATGACACATTTTTTGGGGATTACACATATGAAATATCTTATTTTACAAAATCAAATGCACAGTCTGAAATCATTCATTGCACTTAGATTGTTAAGCCCCATTGTGATAGAGTATACAAGACTAACATTGCCTCTAGTGTACATTCTAACATAATCTCCAAGGATAGATTAGAGATACTTACTAACTCCATTAACCCCAGTAATTAAAAAAAAAATGAAAATTTGAAATCAACCATTAAACCAAAAAAAGGAGATCCTCACATGTAGACTTTATTTTTTGATGGATCCAAGTCTCTAGAAGGTGCATGTGTTGGCTACATACTCAAATATATGGGAGGAAATAAAACATTAATTGCATACAAACTTGGCTTCCAATGCACAAACAATAATGTCGAATATGAAGATTTGCTACAAGGATTGAAAAAGGCAATAGACTTGAAAGAAAAGAAGATTAAGGTATTTGGTGATTCTGAAATTGTCATAAGGCAGGTAAGGAATACAATACATTGTCTTTCAATTCATCTTAAACATTACCAACAAGAGGTATGGGAACTAATTCAACTTTTTGATGCATTTAATATCAGTCATATCCCTCATTTGCTAAACTGTGATGTTGACTTACTTGCTAATGTTTCATCTAGATTGATACCATCAGAAGGATTGATGCATAACACTTTTTTGGTTGACTATTATATAGGCCTTCAGTCCCTGACAATGTTACCAACTAGAGAGTCTTTTATGATGACCAATAGATTATTAAATTTATACACCTTGAAGGCACATTCAAAGACTTAATTATAGAGGAAGGTCAACATGACTAAACCAAATGATAACCTCTAATGTCATTGATTTAGTTGATCAAACGCAACCAAGGAATCATTTTGGACCAAACAATAATATCTCTAAGAATGTAGTGAAACTGGAGAAACTTTATGATCTCCAGGATAAGTTCAAAAGGGAAAGAAACTGCAAAACAAATAGTTCATCAATGCATCTCGAAGTGGTGAATCTGGGAACAAGTACCACACCTCAGAATATCAACCTGGGAAAGAACTATTCTCCTAATGAAAGATAGTATTTTATCAAACTATTCAAGCAATACAAAGATATATTTTCTTGGACGTATGAAAACCTAAAGACTTATAACACCAATATCATACAACACATCATTCCAATGAAGCCTCAAACAAAACATTTTCAACAAAAGTTAAGGAAGATGCATCCTAGTCTTGAGACACAAGTCAAAGAAGAGCTAAACAAGTTGTTAGTTGCTAATATAATTTTCCCAATCAGGAATACTCATTGGATTGGTAACCTTGTACTAGTGAGGAAGAAGAACGAGGACATAAGGCTTTGCATTGATTTTAGAAAATTAAACAAAGCCTCTGAGAAAGACAATTATCCAGTGCCTCCTATGGAGCAAATTGTGTAATGTGTTTTTGGTTCCAAAATGATCTCATTACTAGATGTATTTTTTGGTTACAACCAGGTCTTGGTTCCCCATGATGACCAACTGAAAACTACCTTTTGAACTAAATGGGGTACCTATGCATACAGGAAAATTCCATTCGGTTTGATCAACGATGGGCCAACCTTACAAAGATAAATGGATATTTCTTTTAGAGGCCTAATTGGAGAATATGGTGTGGTGTATTTGGATGATGTTACTATCTTCTCCAAAGATAAAAATGACCATATAAACCATTTGAAAAGAGTATTGAACGAGTGTAGGAGATATAGTATATCCCTCATTCCAAAAAAATATGTTTTTATAGTTGATGAAGGCAAAATTTTAGGGTTCATTGTTTCCAAACATCGTATGAAATCAAACTTGAAAGGATTGAAGCTATTGCTAAAATTCCTCCTCCCCATAACAAAAAATCTATGCAGTCCTTCCTCGGGAAGATAAATTTTGTAAGAATATTTGTCCCTAGCTTTGTTGAGATAGTGAAACCCCTTCAAGACATGATTAAAAAGAATGAATAATTCAAATGGGAACCTATGGAAAAGGAGTCTTTTGATAGAATAAAAATACAAATAGCACAAGCTCTTGCACTCCAAAGCCCAAATTTTAGTTGATGGTTTATTCTCTACACATTTGCTTCAAACATTGCATTTGCAGTTGTTCTAACTCAGAAGAACCAGGAAGGAGATGAATTTCCTATGGATTTTATGAGTTCGGGTTTTCAAGGAGCATAATTGAATTATCCAGAAGTGGAAAAACATGCTTATTCTATATTCAAGGATGTAAAACATTTCAGGCCTTACCTAATCACATAAAAAACCAAGGTTATTGTACCCTATCCTATTGTGAGAAATATACTAATACAAAGGTATCTAGGAGAGAAAAGATATAATTAGATAACACCATTGCAGAAGTATGAAATTGAGATTAAGCCCACTAAAATTGTCAAAGGTCAGGGATTATGTAAGCTACTTGTTGAATTGGTAAGCAATGAAGCACAAAAATATGCATTGTATCAAGACCAAATCCTTTTTTGAAAGAGAATTTTGCTACATTCATGTTTCTTCTGACCAATGGTACTATGAAATGAAATTCTATTTAACCCATGGGTCAGCTCCACATTATATGGAACTAAAGAAAAAGAGAGCTCTCGGACTCAAATCAACCCAATATCAGCTCATTCAAGGGATATTGTGCAGAAGGAATTATGATCATGTTTTCCTGAGATGCCTTGAAAAGAAAGATGCAGAAAAGGTATTATATGAACTTCATCATGACCCAACTGGTGGGGATTTTAGAGGTGACACTACCCCTCAAAAGGTCCTCAGAGATGGATATTACTAGCCTAATTTCTTCAAGGACTCTCACGCATATGAAAGAAAGTGTCAGGAATGTCAAAGGTCAACTGGAAAGGAAAAGAAAGTTGCATTTCCCTTGCAAAATGTTATTATAGAACACCCTTTTCAACAATGGGTCTTGTAAATGATTAGGGAAATAAATCCCAACTCTTCTTAGCTACACAAATATATCCTGACTGCTACAAATTATTTCACCAGACAGACAGAAGCAATCCCCTTGAAGACAGTCAACGAAAATTAGGTGATATCTTTCCTTGAATCTTATATTATCACTAGTTTTGGTGTCCTCGAGTATTTGGTTTTTGATAATGCCAAGCACTTTTCTTCTTTGAAATTAACTGAATATGCTTTTGATTGAAACATTAAAGTTAAATATTCAACAAATTATTATCCACAAAGGAATGGACTCGATGAATCAACCAATAAAAACCTAATCAAAATACTCAAGAGAACTGTCAATGATCATCAAAGGAACTGGCATCTAGCCCTACCGAACTCCTTATGGGACAACATAATAAAAACTAAGTCCTCTATCAATAATTCTCTCTTCTTTCTATTCTACGAACAAGAAGCAACTTTTCCTACTCATACCTTTATACCCTCATTGTAACTTTCTCAATATGTTCAAGATGAAGCATGCCCAGTAATGCAACAAAGGTTGAATATGCTATTGAAATTGGAAGAAAAGGGGGAAAAATACCAAAGTTACCTAATGTAACATCAAAAAGTAATCAAAAAATTATTTGATAAGTCATCTATAGGCAAAAAAAAATTTCACGAGAGAGATATGTTCTTAAGTGGGATAAAGAAATTGAGCTTAAAGGAAAACATAAAAAATTCCAAAAGTTGTGGTTGGGCCCATATATAATTCATTAGGAAATTGGGCATGGAACATTCAAACTCATAAAATTGGAGGGACACAAGGAGGAGCTCCATGTCAATGGTCAAGTCCTCAAATGATAATTCTCTTGATCACCCCTGGTGATATAGTTTTGTACATAGTAGGATTTTATTTGTTGTTTGAACTTATTTAGAATAAAAATTTGTTCTTTCTTTTATCATACCAATTTGGTTTTCAACCACAGTAAATCCATTGCTAACCTGTTCCTCATTTGAACTATTGGAAATTGTTTTTAGGCCTAGCGAGCACCTTGTAGGAGAATAGCTAGTCAGGTACTCATTGTAATAATGAAATGTCTTGTGTTTGGTATTAAACAGTTAATTATGACTTATGGTTGTACTTTATGGGATGAATTTACTTATATTTGTTTGAATAAGATACCAATTGTACATAAGATGTGTGTGATTCGTTTAAGTTGATAGGAGACTGATTGCTTGTGTGACTATTCTCATACGCTGCTCACGATTCTTTAAATAGGATACAATAACAGCTCTGGGTGTATTATGGATAATTCTTGTGAGCCCTCATTGTCCCATAACTTTATAAGATTAATAGAAGTCTGCTAGGGAAGAACCTATGAAGCAAAATACTGACTGAGACCTGCACGTCAAAATGACTCTTGTATCACCCCGCTTCCTTCACACCCTACATGCATATGCATATCTATAACTAAAATCTAAAAGGGTGAGCATGCACTAAAATAAAAAAGGAATTTGAAGGCACTATCATTAGTATGGGAAGTATAAGTAAACCCATCGGGGCTATTGACAATCGCTCACAACGGGTCTATGCTTGTAGGATACCAAGGAAACTTCTTTGGGGTTATGGATGCTTGCTAGCAGGGAAGCAATGCTAGAAAAAGAGATATTGAAGAATACATTGTGATCGTAAAATAGTAAAGTATGAGCCTTTGTGGTGTCCTACTCCTCTCAAATTATAAATATAAATAAACTAATCTCATCTTTAATTTTCTCTCTTGAATTATCTTGAAGATCACCAGGCATAGTTATTGTATCTTTATTCTTTCTATAAACCAGTTTTTGTGGGGTCCACGGTATTGGTCAACGTGTAAATTTTGTGGTCAATTCTAAAACTTAAGAAATATTATTTGTTGGTGAATTTATAACAAAGATAACTAGTTTTCCCATGCAAGTCACCATTTTTTGTGAGAACACAACAACCCTACCAAAATTATTAGTTTTGGTGGGGACCCACACTATCAAAATTTGGCAAGGCACTATTGTTTACCTACCTAAATATTTATTCACTTACACGCTTAATGTTTGCATATGGTCACCGAAGCCAGAGTGAAGAAACTCTTTGTTAATCTTCAATTTTATCTTTTCATACCATTCATACATTACTCTGCAAGCTCCAAACCCTTTTCCAAAGTGAACCATTAGCAGCTAAAAATATTCTTCCCCCCCTTTTTTGATTCATATGACCTTGATCTTTGTCTTTTCATCGTCGCTTTACTTCCTACTCTTCAAAACTCTTGAAACCAAAATCTAGATGATGACTCCTTTACAACGTCATCATATGGGGAAAATCAGTCGAAATTAATCTTTCATGAATTTTCCTTGAATCTCACGACGAAGTGCCCCATTCTTTTATAAATACATATCATCGTCAAAATGGCACGATAGTATTGGTCCCTAAGTCTCAATTAACATGATTCTTTATTTTACCATAATTGGGCCCCATTTTTCCCGTCACTTCATGGTATCACCTTTATTCCCACACGTGGCAAGCTCCCACTCATTGGTTATTTTCAGTGAAACCTTTTTTTCGTCTATAAACACTTCAGGTATGCTTCTATTCTTTCCCTTGCAAAATGTTGACTACAACACTATTTAAACCGATCACCAATGACTGAACCTTAATCTAATCCTACGGTTGATATCTGTCTAGCGATCGTCGACTACATCATAGCCATTAAAACCACAATTTCCCCTAACCTAGCCCACACAACTATTTTAATGTAATACCATAATGATAAATAAGAGTATTTATTTTAAGTGACCTAATTAATAAGTTTTATAATCTTATTGAAAACCTTTATCACTTTCCTCGAAGGTAATGAAAAGCTTAAAGGTGTCATCTTCAGAATATTTTTCTACAATATTTATCAAATAGGATTCTTCCTTGTAAAATTTCGACGATGATGACATATCGGTGATTCCTTACTCCTATTAGTTCCACTCCTCTGACGATACGATTAACGGTCATAATCTATAGACTCTCTGCGAAAACACTTGTGGCACCAGATATGACTCTGACCAAGTCAGAGTTATAACATGATGCAGACCGCACCCTCTCCCAGGGTCCGCACGACCTCTCGGTCTAGGATCGTTCATAAATAAGGAACCAGATTGGCTCTCGAGCCCCTGCTGAGCCCTCAAAATCCCATATGCAAGTCCTTTCCCCTTTTTCCCTGCTTGAAAATCAAGTCTGTGAGGTTCCTCATATAACAATGGAGCCTTCCAAGTGACCCTTGGCTAAAACCATGGGTTAAATGTTGACAGGCAGGAATATTTCAATAATTTGGTCCCTAGAATTTGGGCGAAATCACATATGACCATGGGCTATGGACAGGCGCTAACCAATAGGCGCTACTTCGGAAGATATGGGAACTTCAGGCTACGGGAGCCTCAGCTTCCCAATACCTCAACTCCTATGAATAGCTAAATCAACGAATGGTCGAACCAGAACAAGGATCAATGGCCCATCACGACTCTGCAGATCAATGGACCCTATCCACATCGCGCTCCGAGATTTGGATATTTTCACTGCACTGCACCCCCAATTCCTCAGAGTGTCGAATTGGCGAACCTCCAAAGGACTCAGATCTATGTCTCTCCCCTCTCTAGCAACCAACGACGGAGCTCTTACTTCAGGACTCCGGCCTTCAGGGGTCCCCGAGTACTAACACACAAAAAATTATGGAATGTCGAATCTTTGTATTGATGAAGGCTCACTCTCGATGGTCCATGTGTCCTCTGGAACCAACGACCCTGATCTACTTCAGAATCCTAGGCTTCGGGAGTTCCGATATTTTAATACCCACAAACATACGGATTACCAAAGCTTTGAAGTATTAGATCTTTTGCCACCTGTCTCCTTCCGATTAACAAACAGGATGTGCTCCGGCCTTCGAAGCTTCGGGGGTGTTTGACTCAACTCAAACCAATTCCTCTGGAGTGTTGGACCTCCAAATCTCAGGTTCTACTGACATGTGTCCTCCCGTTCAATGGTGAGAATCTTCTCTGGTACTTCAGAGCTCTAGGGAAATCAAACCCTTCTCCCCTCTATTCTCCTGGATGGTCGGTATTCTAGACCACCCCTAATCTACTGACACACATCTTGTCTGATGGATGGTCCATATTTATTTTGGATCCCCGGTACTTCAAGAAATTTGTCTCTTCCAAAACACAACTTAAAAACCTTTGAACCTACAAAGTCTGAAGGATTCTGAGGGTTAAAGCATGCTCTACTTACCTGGATCCAACGGTTGTAGATTCCTATGCGTAGATCCAATGGCGGGATCTATCCTCCCTTTGTGTGTGCTCCTCCTCAACTTTGAGGGTTGATCTAATGGCTCATGTTGAAGCTTTTAGCTTATCCAACAATTGTTGTAGCTCCACCCTCTTAAATTGTTTCGCCGTCCTTCCGAATGAAGGATTTCTTCGAGATTTAAAATGGCTCAGCCTTTGACCTTCTCCTCTACAATCCTGAATCCTCAAACTTTGTCTATGTTTCACCTCCTAAGATTTAAAACTCTTTCATTTTTTTCAAAGGGACTTGGCCCTTTTCTCCATCAATGAAATTTTCTTCCCTCCTGACAGTCTGATGCTCGTTCTCTTGAGCGCTATACTTGAAAATTATTTCTACCTTTAACACACTTCTTGTGCTTTCCTTCATAGAATTGAACAACAATTGACTGAGTTTTGTTTCTGTCCATTCCCTGCACCAGAATCTGTGTAAATTTGAACTATCTCTCCTGATATTTGGATTTGCTCAACTTTCTAAGGGTCTCAGCCCTTTTTTTCTTCTCCAATTGACTTCTTCTTCCCTCCTAGCACTTCTTCACTCATCGTCCTGAGCTTGTGGACTTTTGTAATGATCCTTGGTCCACTCCTTACACTGGCTTCACCCTAAGTCTTAAACTTTCAAAAACTCACCTGCGCACTCCTTGTGCTCGCTCAATGCACTCCTTGCAGAGCTTCCTCCTCAAAGTATTCAGTAACGTTGGTGTTCTTTCCCTTGCACTCTTCCTTCTGATTTTTGAGCTTGTTCTGGTGTGCCCACTTGGAACGCTCTTCCTTGAACTCGAGACAAAGTTCAAAATGTACTCCTTGTGTTAGCTTCACAAAGTTTTCAACCACTCTTGTGTGCACTCCTTGCACAAGCCTAAGAGCCCATAATTACCAAGAAATTCACAAAGATAGAGAATTTTATCTAAACATGCAAATGTAACATACTTGCACATCTACAACATACATAAATAAACACTAAAAACATTCAGAGAATAAACATTCACTCATTCACAAAATACACATAGAAACCTCATGGGCAGGAAAAACTTCTCTTTGTATTATATCTGAATGTCTATACAATGGTTACAAATCTTAGACTGCAACAAAGTCTCAACACTTCTCCTCTCCTCTCTTGAGCTCTCTATAGCTCTCTCCACTATTGACTAATGAATTTTGAAAAACAAAGAACGTTTGCAATGGAGGGGCTCTCAAGCCTTCCTCCACCTACTTGCATTGAATTACATTAAATTTCCATTAATCCAAATTGGGTCTAAATATGCCTATTATCAGCCATTAAAGGCGACTCCACTCATTACAATAACTCTTCCTATCAAGCACATGGGCTCGGCCTTTCTTGAGCCTCCAAACATTAACTCATATTTAATTACATTAAAATTTTAAATTTAGGCTCAAAATGAGAGGGTTGGTGCCTCTCTTCCCTTGGAACCCGTTCTTCCTAGTGCACTGATGCATTGGCTCATTGATGCACTGGCGTGTTTATTGAGGTGGAGCGATGCTCCTGCATCATAACACATTTTTTTCATTTATAGCACAAGGATTTGGAGGGAATTTGGGAAATGTTTAAATATTGTGGAGACATAATTTACCTTACTAGTATGTATTACCACCAAGAAGTGTAGACACTAATGTTGCAAAAATCTAGTCAATTTCTCTATCGATTATTATCTCTCGTTTATAGGTGAGTGTTTAATAAGGAAATTTAGTAAAATTTTACTTTTATGCAGGTGGGAAAATGTCTCGTATTCTAACCAGGAAAAGGAAACTCCAAATACCCATCACGCTTTTTCCTTTTACAGCTCCAGATTCTCTCAATATATTTGATACAAACAACCATGATGGGATGGAACATTACCTCAACTATTACGATATCTTCGACATGTTCCAAAAGGAAATATTCTTGCCTAATGATGCAGATAGTGATGAATACAGAAATATCCTCAAAAGTGGCATCCACATAGTAGCTGCTCACCTGGAACTCTTTCCTTACAATGATGTTGCAAGGTGGTGTTTTGCACATTTACATAAAGACAAAGGGTTGATAGTCAATGATTCAGGTCTCCCAATTTCCTCGCTCAAGATAGAAGATGTCAAGGTTCGAAAAAAATACCCTGGAACCCACTTTTGCATTAGACGAATCATTCCCAGACGAGTTCATGATTGGTCACCAGGAATTTGAAACCCTGATGGAATATTGGTTTGTTGATGAAGAATGGCCGACAAAAAAGGGAGAAAGAAATGTCTCGGCATAATATTTAAAAATCCCTTATAGGATTCTGAATTATATGATTTGTAGACAATATGGTGAAGAAACCAGTACCCACTTCAAGATGAAATGGTTTCCTATGGCTTATACAATGGTTAAAACAGGAAAATATTTTAATTGGGATATCATCCTATCGTTTAGCATCACAAATTGAGTTTTGTACCTTAAAGGTATGAAAAATCATGGTTTTTACATGTCATCCTATCTTATAGACGTGATTTGTGTAGCCAATTGTTTCCCTGCCTTTAATTGGGCTTGTAACCCAATTCAAAGCCATGTCGATGTGTATTATTCTCAATTATGGAAGGCTAACTGCAAAGAGAATTTTTATGATATTTGTGACTTTTTTCTCACTCCCTTTCACAAGGAAATCTTTGGTTCCTACCCACATAGGATATCCATGGGAGCTATCAAAGCCTTAGAAGGAATTGGGGCCTAGTACATGAAGAAGTATTATACCTATGTCAGAATATTCGGGGCCATAGGATCACCAAATTTGTTACCAAAATATGTACCTGATAAACTACTAGCAAGAGATATAGCCTATCAGATAGTAGAAAAGGGACCTACAAGTTATTTATCAGAGAAAAACAAAAGGTGTTTGCTCATTTTTCCTCTTCACATAGGCATTTTTTCTTTGTAGAATAAGAAAGAAGATGAAAAGATGGTTGAAATCCTAAAAGAATTGTGTATCTATGTTGGTGAACCAAAATCTCATGACCCCCAAAATGTAGTATTTAAACATATGAGGGTTGTTAAATTGGCACCACAAATTGTGCATGAATCCAATTTTGTCGAGGATAATTTTCAGGGAGCCTTATGTTTTGAAGAAGCAGTAGAAATACTTGCCACTAAAACAACCCAAGAACAATTGAGGAAATAAGAAGATCAGGATAGAACCTTGAGGTTGGAGCAGTTTAAAACCATGCTCCTAAAACATAAAGAGATACTGGAGACTAAAGAATAGGAAAAGAAAGAAAAGGAAGAAGAATTAGAAAGAAAATTTGATGAATCCGAGGAAAGGTACCAACAAAGAAATAGGAAAGAAGTTGAAGAGAAACATGCTGAATTAGAAAAGACCAAAGCTAAGGATATTTCTCCTGGAAGAAAGAATGGGGATAAATCGACAAATACGGAGCCAGAAAAGGAAAAATCAGCAAGTGCAAAGAAAGCAACATTGATCGCACAGGAAGAAGCGAGGAAGAAGAAGGAATATGAAGAAAGGATTAATGCTACCGAATATCAAGAGAACATACCAGCACACAACACAATTGTTATAGCAGGCCTTGTTGGCACAGGGGCAAACCCAGGGTTCAACGCTACAACAACGCACCAACAAAACCCCAACTAACAGCCCTTTCGGCAACACCTGCGAAGAAGATGAAGTCTCACTCGAGGTAGAGGCAGGGGTGGTTGCAGGACTCCAGTGTCTGCAACCTTAGCTAGGACACAAATTTTTTATTGTAACACCTTGACAAAGCACTTAGCAATATCGTTCATCAATGTTTAACCAGTATCTACTTCGCAGGTAAAACCCGAATTACAGAGCATCACAGTATTCAACCAGATCTAGCATCTAGCAGCACTCAGCATGACGAAACATATCAGATCTAACAGATTCAAGCACTAAGCACATTCACATAGGTTAGTTCCCGCACTTACTCTCATTATTAAGCACAAAGCAACAATAGATCTACCTATCATTCATCTATATCAAAGCACTAAGAAATTAAATACATCAATACATCGCATAAAGCATTCACAACACAGGATGTACATGGTTCACCCCCACCCTGGGGATAATTCCACCAACTCTTCGTCTTCTTTATTAGCTTTCTTCAATCTTCTTACATGCACAGAGCCTTCAGATAAACTTCGCAGAGGACAGGAGATCTACGAACTCTTCTCTAGATCTTCCTTCCCCAAGTTAGGTTACAGCACAAAGCCTACATACAATCCCTTACAGCCACTTGCACTCAGCCTTGCAAACATACACAAAGCACTTAAAACTGTTACTTGCACTCAGCACCACTTACAACTGACTTGTCATTCACACTTAACCATTCATGCTCACTACATCACCTAGCATCTATTTATACATTACAAGATCAAGCCTAAACATGGGTAAACCCATGGGCCAACACCCCCATACCTGTTACATAATCCCAAATCCCAAAAATCCCTAAAAGGGCACTGAGATCCCACGATCTCTGATTCATTTTGCGCTCCACCTTTGATGGCCTATCGAAGTCCCAAAAATAGGTCTAACATAACCAAGGATCCTCAAAACTTGGTCAAGTGCCAACAGGCCCCCAACACTCACCTGTGACTCGTCCCGAGTCACTCTCATCTGGGTAATTCTGATTCAAAAGCCTCGATCTTGGATCGAACTTCTTTGAATTTTTGTTGTGCCATGGCCTCCTGTTCAGAGAACTCTTGGATAGAAACTTTGTTGACAGGTCCCTCTAGGCGTTGTTTTGTTGCAGTGATGACTTGTTCTAGTTCTTCTCCTCAGCCTTTGATCTCTGTGAATAGTTGGCAAGCCTCATCCTCTATAGGTTGGATCCTCTAAGGCACTTCCATGAATTTTCTCTGAATGGTGTGGACCTGTTGTTGGGCAGTGCACTACTCTTGGGATCACTTCATCCTTTCAACAGCTGACAGGGGCTTCAACTGCGCCTATATTATTTATGCTTCATACTTCACCTCTTGGAGGTGTGACTCTAGTGTCTTCAATTATGGATTCTTAGTGAGTCACTCATATGTCTAGGCACTATGAACACTCAGTTGTTTACATTCCAAGGTGAGGCCCTTGATTCTTTCAACTGTGCCTCAAGCAATTGCATCTCTTTGATCCCTCACATCTTGCGGGGTTTCGGGCACTGTGTGGAGCTCTAAGTCTGTTATTCTTTGTTGTAGTTGTTGGATATCTTCTGCGAGTTGGTCTACTTGATGCACGATTCGGTATTACGCCTTTGGATTTAAGCTTGTCACAGAGCAAAGTGCTATGTTGATTGCTTCTTGCACTTCGAGTTTCTCTACGAGAAACTGTTCTTTTTCCTATTGAATTTGTCCTTTCTTCTCTCCAAACTTTGTCTCGAGGGAAACCTTCTCTTTCTCTACAACTCAGCGTTGTTCTACTATTACTTCTTGCACTTAATTCAAGGCATGGGTGGCTTGTTCTATTTCTTCTTGTATGCGATGAAGGCAAGCTTCGATCACATTAGCTAGTCGTCGGAGTTGGGTTGGCTCATCTCCCAACTCTGGTTCTCCCGATGGCAGGGGCGCAGTGGACACTATGCGACTAGACTGAAGGGCCTGTTGTACCCCTTGGAGTTTGACCTCAATTTTTCCATACATATCCTCCTGCTTGGCTTCTTGTTTCTGCAAGATTTCCTGTGAGGCATCGTTCACAGCTGCGATGATGAAGTCAAAATCATCGACAATGAGCACAGTCTGCATCTTGGTCAAAGTGGATCTGGATTTCTTCCAGGAAGAGGGTTTCAGGGTAGAAACCTTCCTCTTCTTCAGAGGATCAACCTCATCTCTAGACGGTGTTACTTTGCCTTGCTTCTGCTCATCTTATTTGCCATTTATTTCTTCGTCATCACCCCCTCGGTCAGGTGATATTGAAGCGGTCTTCTCTGATGTGTTTCTTAAGTCTTAGACTTCTTCGGTCTTCTTCCTTCTTCTGGGTACAGGTGTGTCATGTTCCTTGTGAGTAGCCTCCTAGATGTCATTTTCGGGGTCATACATCTCTGTAGGGTCAAAGGGGATAAGGAGGTATGTTGACCAGTCCTTGGTGATCTCCTTGAGGTCCTCTTCCGTGAGCTTGTAGTACGACTGAAGCTCCTCCTTATGTTCATCTGCTCACGCAGTAATATAGATGAAGTGTCGATCTGCGTGGAACTTCATAAGGGTTTGGAACCTCTGTAGGGTGTTCGGCATCATGTGAGGTTCAGCTTCGATGGCTCTCTTCAGCTGGAGATAATATGTGTGAAAAATTGCATTCGACTACCACTGTTTTCCCATGTCACTTGAGTACCAGAGCGTGGTGAGCTTTGCAGTGAGCGGATCGAACAATTCAATGTACAGGAAGGTCGCATATTCTGGCATCTCCCAAGCAATAAACACAATGAGGATCAGGATCCATCTAAAGTGGAACTCATAGCCCTGATCATGTGCTTCACGACAATCTAATTCTAGTTTATTAACTAGGTACTTCGCCCAGTTCATCTGTAGGCCTTCTACACATTTCCCTGTGACGTCAATGACAAATCCTGTGACTTGCATGGGTATGTTCTTCCTTATGATCTTTCCTGCAATTAATTGGCATGCTAGGAACACTATGCCATTCTGGATGGAAGCTACCTTGTAGCCTCACATCCCCTTCTCAACATCACCATAGGTATCCTTGATCTTCTGTGCTAACGCGCGATCCATGGATTTTCCTGGATAGAAGTCCTGCGGGTTAGGTCCTTGCATACTCAATTCGGTGATCCTATGGATCAGCATTGGATCAACTGTGATACGATAGTCTAGCCATAAGTAGCTTCCATGGTAACATGAAAGTAGGAGCTTGACACAGGCGTTAACCTCTTGGTGCCTTCCAAAGTGTGGAATTTTCATTACATTCAACAAGGTGGACTACGTGAGGTTCATCGTCCACAGCTAGGCGATTATTCTTGAGTTCTTCCCCTTCATCCTGGTCAAGTATTTATATGGGGGTGAGCATACTATGGTTCTTTCGGTCTCCTAGGTTGAAGTCGCTAAACTTCAATGTTGTGATCTTGTCTTGTTGTTCTTTAACTACGCATATCCCCTTTGAGAGGTACGCAGTAACCATGGTGTACTCAAAATATCTCGGCACACTATCATGACTCACCGCGTCGGCCAGAGGCGGGATGTAGTCGAGAAATATGGTCGGGATCAGCTTCTCATTTGCTAGGTCATCTCTGTGCTTGGTTCTCTTTTTTTTTTATGACTCAGGATGGCCCGGATCCATGAGCAGTCGATGGAGATTCTTGCACTCCTCTCATTGATGACGCTTGAATACTTGCAGACATTACTTTCTCGACCATGAGATTGATGAGAACTTCTTCGATGATTTTCTCCGAGGCATTGAGCTCGTCTGACATACACGCTTAGATCAGATGGATGAATGAATACTCAAAACAATAGAACTGGTGTCGATCTTACTAATCACAGCACAGTAGCAAAGAGTTCTCTCTGATACAATTTGCAAAAGTGCTCTCGGTGCAACAGTCAATGGAATAAGTAGACAACTAGGTAACGGATCTCTCCAACGGGCGAGAAGCCTTCATTAATTTAGTTATGCCCGTTATGGTGTAGTCCCAACGGTCTGATGGCGAGCTTCCTAGCCATAAATTTTGTTCTAACCGTTCGTGGCGTCGATCTAATGGTTATATTGTTTCCAACAGCTATATTGCTTCGCCATGGTGAAGTGCCATGTGACATTGTTCTGATATCCCGGTGAAGTTCCTGCTTTGCAAATTTTCCCTTTGAAAGTTCCCTCTGGACCCTTCTGTAACTTTTCGATCTTTTCTCTCTTCTTACTGAGCTTTATATCCTTTTTTCTAGTGATTTTCATCTCATTATTCCTCTTTCCATTCTGGTTCTTGTCTTCTTTTGGCATAGTAACTTCACACTGTTGAGATTCTTTCCTAAGATTCAAGGTAAATACTTCTTCTTTATCTGGGGTAGGTGATTCAGTCTTCTGTGAGTCTTCTTGGGTTCTTTCAACTTCAGCATCCAAGTTAAATAGCTTCGATCTGTTCTCATGTTTCTCAATCAAGTGCGCGATCCTCCTAGTCGTGAAATCTTTTAATTCTAGATTTTTCTACTCTAAGACTTCTTCTTATTTCCTTCTAGTCTGATCCTTCTCAATCCAGGGTTTTCCTAGTAACATAGTAAATGGAGCGTTGTTCTCAATAAATTTAACAACCTCAAAATCTTCCTCTATCGAAGTTCCATGAGAACTCATAGATATTTGGGTAAGTCTTCCACATAGGGTTATCAGTTTTCCTCTAAACAATCATATTCCTCCCAATGAAGGAATCATAGCAGGCTTTCCTATAGCTTCGCAAGTTCTTTCTGTCATGACATTCACCTGTGTTTCTTCATCCAGAACACAGTCAATGTCAAAGTCTCCTATTCTTACTTCTATTTGCTCTTTCTCTTTTAAGATCTCTGATAGATTAGTATCTCAATGGTCATTCAGGGTTTCTTTCATCTGTAATAGTACAGTCTCTGATTCCTTCTAAGGTTCTGCGAAGGTCTCAGTTTCTTGACCTTTCTCGGGCTCTACTTGTTCCATATTCATTCTTTCAAGCTTAGCAATCATTATAGTGCAATCTAAAACTTCATGGTCCATAGCTTTACAACAAACACAACTAGGTCTTCCACCAGGACATTCCTTATCCAGATGACTCAGTCTTCTGCAACTGTAACAAAGGGTTAATCCTCTCTTTCTCTTAAATGATCCTCAGCCCTTCCTATACTGCACACTAGGATCATAGTAGTTAACCTTCAAAAAATTATTTATAGGATCCTACATCCATTTGTTAGTCCAAACATTCTTTCTATGCATAGGTATAACATATCTTTCACTATTCTTATCAGATCTATTCATATCAAATCTTCTTTCATCTAGCTACGCCCTACTTTTTAAGCTAGGACAAAATTTATCAAACATACCCAGATCCATACTTTTGAAACAAAAATTTCCACTTATCTTACCTTTAACAAAGCACAAAGCTTACAGATCTTACCTCTTTTCTTCAGATCGGACTTCTTTTCTTAGCACAAAGATTTCACAGATTAAGTAGGATGTTGTGCACTAGGGAAACAGATCTACGCATGGAGCTTTCACAGTTTCAGGTCAGATCTTCTCACAAAGTTCCTTTTTCCTCAGTTCCCAGCAATCATAGTTTTAGGTCTCAACAATGGAATCATTTGTTGGCACAGGGGCAGACCCAAGGTTCAACGCTACAATAGTGAACCAACAAAACCCCAACTACCATCCCTTTCGGAAACACCTGCGAAGCACATGAAGTCTCACCCGAGGTAGAGGCAGGGGTGGTTGCAGGACTCCAGTGTCTGCAACCTTAGCTGGGACACAAATCTGTGATTGTAACACCTTGACAAAAAACATAGCAATATAGTTCATAATTGTTTAACCAGTATCTACTTCACAGGTAAAACCCTAATTACATAGCACCACAGTATTCAACCATATCTAGCATCTAGCATCACTTAGCATGATGAAACAAATCAGATCTAGTAGATTCAAGCACTAAGCACATTCACACAGGTCAGTTCCAGCACTTACTCTCATTATTAAGCACAAAGCAACAACAGATCTACCTATCATTCATCTATATCAAAGCACTAAGCAAGTAAATACATCAATACATCACACAAAGCATTCACAACACAGGATGTACGTGGTTCACCCCCACCCTGGGGCTACGTCCACCAACTCTTTGTCTTCTTTATTAGCTTTCTTCAATCTTCTTACATGCACAAAGCCTTCAGATCAACTTCGTAGAGGACAAGAGATCTACGCACTCTTCGCTAGATCCTCCTTCCCCAAGCTAGGTTACAGCACAAAGCCTATATATAGTCCCTTACAGCCACTTGCACTCAGCCTTGCAAACATACACAAAGCACTTACAACAGTTACTTTCACTCAGCACCACTTACAACTGACTTGTCATTCACACTTAGCCATTCATGCTCACCACATCGCCTAGCATCTATTTATACATTACAATATCGGGCCTAAAAATGGGTAAACCCATGGGCCTACATCCCCATACCCGTTACATAATCCCAAATCCCAAAAATCCCTAAAAGGGGGCCAAGATCCCAAGATCTTCGCTTGGTTTTGCACTCCACCTTCGACAGCCTGTCGAAGTCCCAAAAATAGGTCTAACATAACCAAGGATCCTCAAAACTTGGTCAAGGGACAATAAGCCCTGACACTAACATGTCGGATACCCCAATAGAAGAATGTGCTCCATTGGTATCCATTCCAGGAAGTTTATCAGTCACGTCTATAGGACTAGGTTTTGAAGGTGCAGTCATCATTGTTGATGACTATTACTACAACCATAAAATCAAATCCATCAAGAAAAGAACACCTAAGAGGAAAAGAGAGAAGTTTGATACAATTCACAAGACTTCTGAAAGAAATATAAAGTGGAAAGCATGACCAGACCCTAAACACAATGCAATACAATCAGCTTCATCACTTAATGCATTTTTCAGTGTAAATATTGTGTCATTTTATGAAGTTGCAAGAGCTCTTGATACGAAAAAAGCCAGAGTTACTGAGTTAGAGACAACCTTGGAGACTATAAGGGATATCATGGCACGCGAGTCTAAAAAAGAGGCCCCAGAAACAGAACATATTCATAGAGATGAGATACAGAAGCAACTTCATATCTAAGAAAAGGAGCTAAAAGAGGAATTCAATAAAGCAATTTCCCTCAACCAAAAGGCACATATAGATGAGATAGAAAGACTCAAAGTTTCCCATTCCTAATATTTCATAAGACTAAAAGGTGCACAATATGAGATAAGTACTTACAATGAAAAGATTGAAGAGCAGATTAGAATATTGCAGCAGGATAATGACCTCTTAAAGAAAATTGTAGAAGAGAACCAAAGTCAAACAATTGTTCTAGACATTATAAAAAGAGAAGCTATCAAGATGAATGAAGGACTCAGAGACACATAGAAGAAATTATTCTATGCACTCAACAAAATACATAAGGCCAAATATGATCAAATGAAATTGAGTCTGCAGGTGAAGGATATGCAAGAAAAATACCAAAAGGCCCAAGAGGCCTACAACAAGATTACTAAATGGCATGATATTCATCAGAACTCTCCTAAAACCCTACCTGTGTATTCGGATAAGCAAAGAATCAGAGATCTTCTACTCTTGGATTCAGGGATGGCGATGATAAAAGATATTAAGAACACCCAAAAGCAGGTCAATGTAAGAGGAAAAGAACTGTGGACGTCATCCAATATCCTACTTACAAAATTTGGAATGGATCCCCTAAGAGATTTAGAGAAGGCATCATCAAATCAAACAATGGTAGAAGATGTGGAAATAAAGAGAAACCTTATCATGAAGTCCAATTAAGTTATAGAGGTAAGGTTAATACAACCCGCAAGGTTAATTTCGTTAACTGGAGATTCCTTGCAACGTGTAGAGCATAAATTAAAGACATAAATTATTACCCCCATCTACAAAAATGAAATTCATCTTGAAAGGACATAGCTATGCCGAGTAGATACTATACTTGAGGACTTCAAGATATGGAAAAAAATCATATACAAGATGCAACCATCGAGGCCCACTTGATTATTGTATTGTAACCGAATTTTGTAGTAGAATCATATTTTTGTAATTATTGCAATTTCCCAATCGGGAAAGAGATCTGAAGCGTCACCTCAGTCCTCTAATAGTTTGACAGTCAGAGAAATATGGAAATATTCTCTTCGTATTCAATAAAATAAATGAATGTAAAGAGGGAAGGACTTTTGTGCTTTTGCAATTCGGTTAGTACTACTACTTTTGTTTGAATAAAGAGCAAGAGGAATTTTGTAGATGGGTGATCCTGGTGAATGTGTTTGAGATTTTTCTTAATGATTTAATTTTCTATCTATGTTCTATGAGTTTAATTATGTGAATTGTTTCTACAG
Organism: Picea engelmannii; assembly: GCA_009831015.1. Taxonomy (NCBI): domain Eukaryota; kingdom Viridiplantae; phylum Streptophyta; class Pinopsida; order Pinales; family Pinaceae; genus Picea; species Picea engelmannii. Next base: position 65,477 of record ML802260.1, read on the forward strand.
TTTTCTCTTAGGCATAGATTATCACTTATTTCCTTTATTAATTACATTCATAGTGTTATTAAACATGAGCGCAATTTTTTGTTAACATGTTTAATTACATTACATATGTATTCATCATTTGAATGTATTAATTATTTCTAATTCAGAAGATATCATTCTTGATTGTATTTAATCTTCATTAGTTGCCTCCTTATTGGGATAGGTTTAATTTAGTGTAGAACTGCATCTCAATTTAGTTTTAGCTAGCATCATTTTAGTTTAATTTTAGATTTTAATTCATCTAAGAAACTTTGGTTCTCAAATTCATATTTAGATAATTAATTTTAGAGTGGCAACTAGGCCAATATTCTAGTTGGAAATGTTATCCCGAACAAGAATGGGTCTAATTGGGACTTTCTATCGAGTGTTCTCCCTTACTTTCTTGAACGGGTCATTTGGGCCCGTCAACAGAACCCAAAGCTTTCCAACTTTTCAATTATCATTAAAGAAAATAACTCAATGAATCATTAAGGAAATAATGAGTCCATAACATCATCCCCTATCTAAGTGTCATAATGTTTATCATGACTTAACAAGTATAGTACGGAATGAAGTATCAACCAAACAAGAAAGATGAATTAGACCAAGGTGTTACAAGAGGATAACCACACAGAGTTTTGCAGTAACTTGTAAGATATGTTGTGATGATCTGTATAGTCTAATATTCATGACAATTTTTCATATCATATTGGTATTAGAGTAGTTTTCTTTGGCGTTTTGTGGGATATTGTAGGATTCAAATTTTGGTTTAAAAACAAAGAGTCTCAAACCCTAGCCATGGTGGATGATTATAGTAGTAATCCAAGGGATGAATCAGAGGAGAGATTCACAAAACTAGAAGCATAATTCTTTAACATGTTTGGAGAGTAAGTTTGGACCATTTCGAGGAGTTTGGTAGCTCTAACTTGGATTTTAAATCTAATGGAAAATCTAAATGCAAAGAAGGAGCTAGAGAAAGAGAGACAAGTTCCAACTTTACATCTTCTCAATCTCTATTCAAAGTGGAAGTGAAAGTGGACATCAAACCATGTTAATACGATATCAATGTTGTAAAGTTGAACCAATGGTTGTATCAATTAGAATTCTATTTCAGTGTGCATAACATGGGAGAAAATCAAAAGATATCATTTGCTCGATTGAAGTTAGAGGACCGCACCCAAACTTGGTGGTGCTAGCGATCAAATTCATTCTGAAATTTGTTTGAAAAATGATGCCTAATCTTACGGGGAACTTTTGACTGCCTTCCTAAGCTCCAAATGCAGATTTGAAAGTACCATTGGAAAGCCTAGGATTTCTAGATGTCAATCAACTATTCAAGCATGTAAAACGGACTCTCCACGACTTAGAAATTCGATTTTTCCCAAGGCAGATTTTATTTAAAAAATCTGCACTTTCACCAGCTATTTTGCCTTGAACTTTGCTAGTTAGTTGGTGAAAGCTCTGCTTTTCACCAGCTAAAGGGTCGTATTTAGGGAAAATTAGCTGGTGAAACCTGTTACATGGCAGCAAGGTCGTATTTTTGCCTAGATTTAACTTTTTCTCAATCAAATCTTTCGAGGTTGGTTTCTAAAGATGCATAATAATTAAATACATCATATTTAAGGTTTTATCTTGATGTATTTAATGTTTAAGAAGGTGGAAAAGTGAAAATGGTGACCTAGTTCATGAGCAAAAAATTGTCTTTTTTGCCAAAGGTGGCAAATTCGAATTTCTTATGAAGATTCATCAGCCTTGGAAGGTCTTCTACATCTGTCAAAGAGTTTAGAGGATATGAAGGATATTAAGATAGAGGATATGAAGGTCCTCTACATCTTTTCCTATTTTGTTTTGACTTTCCATTTTTAGTATTCTAGATCCATTTTTATAGGATCTCATCCTACACTTGTTGTATCTATTTTGATTTGACTATTTTTAGCAAATCTGATCCATCTTTCAAGGATCTAGATTTCATCTTGTAAGGCTATAAAGCCAAAGACATTTGGAGCACTAAGGGTTCAATCTTGGATACATTTTGGCTCATGTACTTAGACTCTTATCTTGATATGAATCACAGTCTTCTTTTGCTACCAATGTCAGATTTGTTCATGTGTTGCATTACTCTATACTTTGATTCAGTTTAGCTCAGCTTTTAAGAACGGTTATCTTCTTATTTAGCTCATGAATTTGAATTAAAGGATCTCTTACTATCTTGTATGACCCTGCATGTTAATGTACTTGGTTATCTAGATTAGTGTTCTTCATACCCTATTCCAATTACTTTATATGATTATTGATTTCGAAAAGCACTGGCTCATTCTAATGCATGATAAGTTGTTCTTCTCATTATCCCTTGAGTTATCCCATTGATCCAGCATACCAAATTTACCATATTCTTGAGTTACCAAGCATCTTTGGCCTGCAACCCCAAAGAGTTTCTTGGAGTGATAACAAATTGGCGTCGTTTCCAGGGAGAGGAGATTGAAGCTTAGCTTCCCTGGGAAACGACATAGATCCATCTTTGATGATAGACAAAGCCTGGACATCATTTGGTTGTAATCATTTATCTGGTGACTCCATGAAGGATGGATTTAGTGGCGACTCCATTGTTCAGAAATCTGTTGGTGACTCCACCGGTATGACATGAACCAGATCTTTTCTAAGAGGTATGCGTTCTGTGATTTTTCCAAAATTGTTGGTTTCCCTAATCCAATGCCTAGTAGAGATGAATGGGAAAATAGTCTTCCCAAATTTCGAGGAGAAGAATGGGAAGTGCTAGTTGAACATTTGCTGGACTTTCATGATTACATGCATCAGTTGCAAGTTGTGCACGAGGATGTTCAGATCCGGCTCTTATGTTTCTCATTAGAGGGAATTGCTCGTGATTGGTACCGATCTCTGCCTTATGCCAGTATCAACTCTTTGGCAGATTTTCATGCTGCTTTTCATGTGTTTTGTAAAGACAATTTTCTAGACGATCTTCTCTATCCTGAATGTTGTCATGAATTTCATTTATTGACTAAAGACTCTGATGTTAATGAAGAGTACGTTGCTATCGAGAATACTCTTCGTTATCAAGAGATTGATGATTCACATTGTGACAACCATTGTGATGCTTTAAACATTATATTAAATGCATCTTTTAAAGATGGTTGTGATGAAGATCCGATTACCCATTTTGAAAATTTAAAAAATGATGAGCATATTGACATATCAGCAGGAGATAATTTCAGATCTACAGCAAATACTAAGGGAAGCCTTGAGTTTCTAGATTTGCAGACAAAAGTGGTTTGCAGCAGATATGAGGAGGAAGGTGAAGAAAAGAAGGGTTCATATCAGAAACTGAGTATGCATTTTTCTCCGACAAAGGTTGAGCAGTCCACATTCATCATTGAGATTAGGGAGGACAGCCTGCAAGAGCATTTCCATTTACAATCAGAACAGAAGCTTGAAGAGGTATTCCTTTACTATTTTATTGATCCTATTGTTGATTTTCTGGAATCATTGAGCAGTATAAAGATCAAGATATTCTTGTCAGATGAAGGTTGCTTCTATCATTTTTTCCAAACACATCTCTGTTGGCTATGCATTTTTTTATTTTTGGGATCAAGATCAAGAATTTTGTCAGCAATTAAATTTCTTACATGGCTTCATTGGAAGCATGAGTTTACTTGATTACAAAGCAGTGCAAAGTGTTAATGTAGGAATAGGCAGAAGAATAAGCTCGCCATACGAGCAGCTATATCTTTTCAGTTGTTAAGCTCATAAATAATCAGAGCAGACTACGGACAAGCTACAGGTTTGCAGAGGAGCAGTCATACAGGATCAGTCATAAAAAATGCATTGGTATTTTTGGAGTATCTCCTCAAAGTTCCATTCAATATGCCCATTTCTAAATATGTTTGGCCAGTGTTTTGTCTCCAAATATCTGTAGACCAAGCTTCCATTGATTGCTCTGACCTGCATTCCAAAACTTTGTCAGTATTTCTTGTAAACCCTAACTTCTAATGCTTTTCATATTTTGGCAAATTTCTCTAATATTATGGTGTGTGCTTGTGTATTTTAGTCCTAAGTCTAATCTATAACAGTCTGAGCCATATCACAATCAAGTCAATCAAAGTCTATCAATCTACATGTCGAGCACAGTCAACTCATAAGCCAACACACAAGTCTCTAAAGCCATGCAAGTGCCAAACCCGATTCCATTCACTTGTATCATCAAGCTATTTATTATTATTATTTGCCAAGATTGCAAGTGTCAAAATATCATGCAGGGTTTTAGGAATACAATGTCATTTGTATCAACAACAGGTGTAAAATCGGTGTCTGAAAGAGTGGTAATATGGTGCATACATTGATTTATCAGATGCCCAATTAAGATTGCAGGTACCAGAGACTATGCAGATAGGCATTTTTTATATCCAGTTGCTTGTAAAGATTAAGGGTGATAAAGAAAACCTATCAACTCTTCATATGGACAAAAGAGAGATTTCTCCAAGATGGAGTTGAAACCTGATCATTTTAACAGACCACTATGGGTCTGTTCAGATGGACGGATATTTCTGAAGACCTTTTTTTGCACTTTATAAGCAAGCATATGACTTCCTAATTTCTATCGCTGAGCCTGTTTGTAGACCAGAATCTATGCATGAATACAATTTGACACCTCATTCATTGTATGTTGTTGTTTCTATGGGGCTTGAAACTGAAACAATTATTGATGTCCTCAACAAGTTATCCAAGACTTCCCAATGAAATCATTGTTTTCATTAACGTATCAACAACAAATTATGGAAAAGTCAAGCTTGTGTTGAAAAAATCACTATTTTCTGGAGTCCCCATATCTAGAGGTTCTGAAGACTTTGCTTAAGGATGTTGTAATTTCTCAGTCAAGATTACATTCATCTGAGGTCTCTGATATAAAGGGAGGAGATATGTTCACAATTAGTAAAGCTCCTAATGAAATGGGAGGAAGCCACATAGAATTCATTGGTAGTGAAGACATCACAACAACAATTGAAGAAAAAGAAACACATTCATTTGAAATAGATCCTGCTCAGGTTGAAAATGTGAAACAGAGTGGGGATAAGATAATTGTTTTCGTAGACAATCTTTTTTCACTTACTGAATATGCAATGAAGCTCAAGAAGCCCATGATTCATGATGCTACCAGTCATAGCGAAAGAACAAGGATCCTATATGCATTCAAGCATGGCCCTGATGTTAATATCATTTTCCTTTCAAAGGTGGGAGATAACTCAATTAATATTCCTGAAGCTAATGTGATTATACAAATATCGTCTCATGCTGGTTCTCGTCGTCAAGAAACACAGCGTTTAGACACATCTTGCAATCTAAAGGAGATGTATTATTCTACAAAGAGTCAATCGGATTCCATCACCTATATTATCAGATATGCAATATAATCACCTATGAATGAAAAGCTCAAAGGTTTTAAAATTCAACGCAGGTCAGATAAGGGTTTTAAAAACTCTTCATGCTAGCCGCGAATTATATGCCAAACTCCCAGTCACACAAATCAAGTTACAAAGCTCTGCACTGACAGTTGAGCTCCTTACCTCTCACCACATCTTATCGATTATATCACAAGTGTTGGAAGGTGTTGAAGAGGAGGCAGCACCCAAAGCGTTAAGCCTAAATCATATGAAAAAGAAGCTCGTGAGATGGCTTTTTCTCTTGCTACAACTCATCAAAGAATCCAGTCTTCACTTCACCATTGTTGAAGATGTCAAAGCAATAGCGGCCAGTAGTTTATAGGTGTTTAAAAGTTTTCTTTTCATGCTAATAAACAGTTTTTGATATACAGTATTTGCATATCCCCTCTTTATTAACTCATATGGCACGCAAAGCCAAAATTGAAGCAAGTCGATGCCAGATTGTTGAGTTTTTGAATGAGCGACAGCTGTAGGGTTTGCAAGCTCGCCATTAGCAGATCAATCGCTCCCTCTTACCAAAACTCATCACAAAGCCTGGTTATCAGTTTGCAAGATTGTACAAGCATCAATGCTTGCTATTTCACATCAGTGTGCCAAGCTACAAAGCCAAAGGATCTAAATCATCCGATGCATGGGGGATTTGATATATGAATGCAAATAGACAGTTGCCAAAATGCCTAATTTGTAGGCAGAGAATGTGCGTGCAGTTGTTCAATGGATAAATGTCGCATTTGTTGACAGGAACGAAGATATATGGCTACGAGGAGGAGTGTATAGCCACAAGCACCTGCAAATACATAAATGATAAGAGTCAAAGACATTGATCAGAAAAATACATTGTGCAAACAAAAGTTCAAAGGGTTCTCGCCTTTTGGGTTTCCTCGTTACCATTTAAACCGGCCACATTTTTCAAATCATAGCAGACGGACGAGTTGCTCACAGAACGCAAGGTTGAAATACAAGAAGGTCGACAGTGATAACCTTTGGCAAGAATACCCAAAAAATTCATTGATGTTGTATGGATATTGGTTCACGAGGTGCAATGATGCTCTTTAAATAAACCAAGCAGGGTGAAGTGTTTTATTCAACACACCAGGGTTTGTTTTCTTTTCTTGGTGCATTATGTCTAAGAATATGTTTCAAAGGATTTCTAATAGATGATCTATTGCTAGTGCAACTTTTTTTTGAAGGCACCTCAAGACAAGTGCTTTGTATCTAAAGCTGCTGGAAAACGAAAAGTCAAAGACCTCAAGCTGCCTGCAATGCTCTCATTTCAAGGTTGGAGTTATTCTCAAATTTCCAAACCATGGTTACAGATCTCACCATCCTGCCTATGTCCAACACCTCTCTTCTCAATGAAGATATTGCCACAACAGATGCCATGTCGATGTGCAAACAACATTTCCAGGGGAGTTTGAAGCAGACATGTTACAGATAAAGAAGATTGTGAAAGATAACAACAAACTTTGGAGAATATCCAGATGATAAATTGTAAAGGCTGAATGACTCCACGCCCAATACTAAAGGCACAATGTCTACCAGGTTCTTGGAGACCTCGCAGGGAGGTCTCCATCCCAGTTGGAGCCAGATGTTAGCGATCAAATTCATTCTGAAATTTGTTTGAAAATGATGCCTAATATTGCAGGGAACTTTTGACTACTTTTTTGAGCTCCAAATGAAGATTTGAAAGTACCATTGGAAATCTTAGGATTTCTAGATGTCAATCGACTATTCAAGCATGTAAAATGGACTCTCCACAACTTAGAAATTCGATTTTTCCCAAGGCAATTTTTATTTAAAAAATCTGCACTTTCACCAGCTATTCTGCCTTGAACTTTGCTAGTTAGCTGGTGAAAGCTCTGCTTTTCACCAGCTAAAGGGTCGTATTTAGGGAAAATTATCTAGTGAAACCTGTTACATGGTAGCAAGGTCGTATTTTTGCCCAGATTTAACTTTTTCTCAATCAAATCTTTCGAGGTTGGTTTCTAAAGATGCATAATAATTAAATACATTAGATTTAAGGTTTTGTCTTGATGTATTTAATGTTTAAGAAGGTGGAAAAGTGAAAATGGTGACCTAGTTCATGAGCAAAAAATTGTCTTTTTTGCCAAAGGTGGCAAATTCGAATTTCTTATGAAGATTCATCAGCCTTGGAAGGGCTTCTACATCTGTCAAAGAGTTTAGAGGATATGAAGGCTATTAAGATAGAGGATATGAAGGTCTTCTACATATTTTCCTATTTTGTTTTGACTTTCCATTTTTAGTATTCTAGATCCATTTTTATAGGATCTCATCCTACACTTGTTGTATCTATTTTGATTTGACTATTTTTAGCAAATCTAATCCATATTTCAAGGATCTAGATTTCATCTTGTAAGGCTATAAAGCCAAAGACATTTGGAGCACTAAGGGTTCAATCCTGGATACATTTTGGCTCATGTACTTAGACTCTTATCTTGATATGAATCACAGTCTTCTTTTGCTACCAATGT
>ML802260.1:73489-103693 GCA_009831015.1 Picea engelmannii
TTGATTTCTAAAAGCACTGGCTCATTCTAATGCATGATAAGTTGTTCTTCTCATTAGCCCTTGAGTTATCCCATTGATCCAGCATACCAAATTTACCATATTCTTGAGTTACCAAGCATCTTTGGCCTACAACCCCAAAGAGTTTCTTGGAGTGATAACAGGTAGGAAATCCACACATAAACTCTTATATTGAAGGGTGATACCCCAATGATTAAGTAGGAGGTGTTTAAAACCCTCATTAAGTACTAGCTTTAACCTATTGGGTATGAAGAGGATGAATGGATCCATTGGCATTACTTTTGACAAAAGCAAGGGAAAAATTTGCAAGAGTACACCATTATGCTTAGAAAGCAATCCATTATGTTGGGAATATCTTACAAGAACTTGAATGTACTCCTCAATTATCTAGGTGGTTTCCATAATCATTTAAGAAGGCAAGTGGTTCGATTTAAACCTAATACCATTTATGAGGCCTATATGCAAGCACAATAGTTGAATATGCACAAGAAGAAAGGAAAACCAAATGGTTGCAAGTATATAGAAAAACAAGGTGCTTCCATGGATGGAAATAAGAAGTGGAAAGGAAATGGTAAGATGATAGTAGTCACTACAAATTAGTGCAAGGATACAAGTCATGTGTTGGAAGCTACATATAGTGTCGAATACAAAGAATTGTAAGAAGAAGACCAAGAACAAGAACACGCTATCCATGGATTCAAGAAACCAAGTAGAGAAAAACTCAAATGTAGATGAGAATATTATCTACACTAAAGTTAAAAATAAGGTGAAATTGACTAGTTTGCATCATGTTATCACACAATCATGCACCCTAGTGCAAAGCCTTCACAATGTACAAAATGAGTGGAACATTAAAAGTGTTTCCATTGTCACCTAGAAAACAACTTCCCTCTTTTTAGTGAAGGATGGATCCAACACAAGGGAGGCTTCCCCAATAGCCTCTTGGGTTCCTAAGGCACGAAACAATCAAGCCTAAGGTCTCTTATGTAGCTACCCAATTGTGACCACCAACTAAACATATCAAGAAAGTTATGGATTCATTGGTTACTCAAAGTAAATTATAGATTTGGGTTTTATTTTGCTTTAAGGATAATTTAGGGGGTTTATCAAGTTATTATCCAATGCTAAATGATCCACAAACACTACAAATCTAAAAAAGTGGTTGTTGTAAAATGTGTATAAAAGATGAAAATTGCAGCAATAAACAAGCTACATAAACAATACAATTCAGCCCCTTAAACATATTATAATCAAGTGAAATGTATGGCTAAAACAAGGGTTAAAACTAGGGTTTCAAGTAACTCTTTAATTCTAAAAATTTAAGGGCTTGTAATGGCACAAAAAGAACAAGATGTCTAGACCTAAAAGGCTGCAATAAAAACTAGATAGGGAAAGGTTCCAAGAAAAATGATTTTTAGGTCGAAAATGTTTGGAGAAACCCTAGACATCTATGGGTTTTTATGGATAAAAAATAAATATAAGTTATTAAAACCCTATAATTACCCTAAAACATAAATAAAAAATGAATTTTAGAATTTTATGATTGACTAGATGGGAGAAGACTAGTGCCTACTATTTTGGGGGGGCATATGGGGTCAACTAAGGACTCCTTTGAGCGGATGTAAGTATATATAGGGTGATGTATAGGGTTGTCCACTACAAATCCTGGAATATCCACCTAATTCCTTACAAACTCCAAGATAGTTCAAGGGAAGATACTCCACTAATAATCTTCCAAGAGTTATGAAGAAGGGAATTGTTCAAGAAAGACACCAAGAGAGTGCAACACCACCACTAGAGAAGTAGAAATGCACTTAAAATAATCCATAAAAAACATCCAATATATTAAGTGATACCACTTACTTAATAAATCAATTCATCTTCAAAACCCTAGACAAGAACATCCATGAAATTTGAAAAGAAATCCACAAGACATCATCCTCAAGATGTCACTTTAGTTATCCATCCATAGTACATATAAAAGAGAAAAAGTAGACAAGTAATGTTCTACGCAAGTTCTAGCAATGGTTCACAATTGAGAAGTACATCTCTTATTTATATGAGAGATCTAGCACCCTTCTCATTAAAAAAATGATTTTCCTAGCTTTAAACCCTAAGAAAACATAAAAATGCCTTTATCTCTTTATAAGTCCTAGATATAAGTTCATAATACATAAAATATCCATGATACAAGAGTGGATGAGTCAGAATACCCCTAATTATGATCCCAAGATGAAGTAAAAATGCTCAAATGCTAAGATGTCCTCTATAAATGCATGCTCAAATTCATACATGTGGCATGTGTGGTCTCCCAAGAGTGGAAGGCTCACTCAAATGATGTCAAAATTCATGTGTATGGGATCCAAAGTGAAATGTTCCCTCCAAATGGTGCAACATTTCATCATCCAAGTTTAAAATCATCTCACAAAGGTGTAACGGCCCCTAAAAAAGGTGCCACATCCTCTCCAAAAGGTGATAGGTCATCTCCAAAAGGTGTGATGTCCTCAAAGAATCCAAAAAACCTCATAAGAATTGGAATGAACTATATCAATTCTATAGGTAGCCTCCTCAACATCCTCCAAAGGACCAAAGCTCAATCCAATTCATATCCATGTAAAGTACATCGTCCAAAGAGGGTCTCAAGTGACCTAATGTATCCATAAATATGGGGGCATGTACAAAAGTCCAATGAAACATAAAAAGGGAGTCATGTCAAATTTAAATACCATTAGGTAGATCAAATTAAGAATCATCTTCAAACTTCACAAAACTCATAGAATTCATACAATTTTCCAAGTTTAGGTATGGGAGGATCATCATTAGCCCCTATTACATGTGCTAGTACCCAAAAAGAGAGTTATATCCCAAGAAATTCATCAAGGAGAATGTGTAATAATAGATGGTATGGTTTAGGGGTTAACTTCTTGAGTGGTATTTCATATTCATGTGAAGTTATGTAATTTGTTCATACACATGAGCACCTTTTAAATGAGGGAGCACTTATTCATTGAGTTTCCCTTTCATCGGCACTATGTCTTTCAAACCCCCCTTTTTCCTTTTTCTTTATTCATTTAACATTTTCTAGATTTTGATTTTTTTTTTACTTCATTTAGTCTCTTTTTGGATATCCATTCATTGCATAGAAATTAGGGTGATGGCCTCATAGCAAGGGGGAATTGCTCATGATTTTCTTCCTTTGGTTCATTACATTTGTTTTATTTTCTTTTTATTTTGGTCTTTGTATCTTGCTCTTTTCCTTTTTTTAATCTATTGCATCAACCTTGAGCATTCAATATCCTTCTTCTCATAGGATTATGAAGCTTGAACCTATATGTGTGACATATGACAACCAAGCCATGAGTGGGATAATGAAAATCATGAAAGATGGAGAATTTTAAGTTTGGGTTAGGATATGGATGTGATACACCTCTCAAAGCACCCAAACAATATAACTCTACCCAAGAGTGACAACACTTATCTAGGAGATGATGATGTCCACCAAGGTGAAGCAAGGAAAAAGGTACAAATTTAGAGTATCATGATCCATTATTCAACTCATCCAATGGTCACTACTTTCATTTCAAATACATAAGGAATTAACAATTAATATGAAGCAATGAAACGAGGTACCTCATGTATGTCAAGCACCATAATTGTCAAATGAGAGTGAGATGAGAAAAATGTGGGAAGCATCATCAGTCAATTGTCTATGGAGAACCATAGATCTTGTTTGTAGTAAGGATCAGAGGAGAAAATATCCTCTAGTTACCCCTATATTTCAGGGGGTAAAACATCACAAGGAGGAGAAGGATATGACTAAACTCTTCCATACAAAAATCTAAGTTAAGAAGAAAATGGTGGATTCTCTATTTAAACCTGGTCTGTATTCCAACCTCATAGAAGAGGATTTGATGAGTAATATTCAGTAGAAAATCCATGGTTATCGTTTCCAATACCCTTTGGGATGGGTAAATATAGATGTAGATATTAGAGTCACTAAGAAGTGTAAAATTAGAATTTTCATGAGAGAAAACTACATTGATGCAGTGGAGGTAGATGTGATGCCACTTGATGTGTGTGTTGTAGTGATTGGAAGCTCCTACATGTACATGAGGGGAGTGATCTTCACATGAAGAGAAAAAAATATCACTTGGTCAAGGATGGTAAGTCCTTAATCATTAATGCACACAAAGGAAAATTTGAGATCTCTTTGGTAAGTGCCAACCAACACAAGAAACTAATTAGTTCAAGTAGGATATTTTTATTTCTCTTCTTGAGACAAAATCAACAAAGAGGTGAATCAATTAAAATAAAGGTATCTCTAAAGGGATGTATAAAAGAGTATAAAAAAAATTAGAGGATATTTTGTAGGAATATAGAGAATATTTCTAAGATACTAAAGGGTTACCACCTAAAGGAGAGTGGATCAGAAGATACAATTGTTTCCCGACTCCCCATTTCCAAACATAGGGCTGTACAGACAATTCAAACTAGAAGTGGATGAAGTGAAGAAATAATTGCAACAACTATTGGAGTATGGATTAATTCAATCAAAGTACCTCACTTGTGGGTCACTTATCATCATAGTTCTCAAGAAGGATAGGACTTGGAGAATGTGTATTAGCTGCAAAGTTTTGAATAAGACTACTCTTAAGAATTAACACCCTTTGTCTAGAATAGTTGACATTTTGGATCAGCTGCAACATGCCAAGTACTTCACCAACATGGATCTCAAATTGAGATACTACCAAGAAAAAGAAAAATAAGGAAGTTACTTGGAATACTACCTTTAAGATGAGGAAAGGATTATATGAATGGTTGGTAATGTCTTTTGGTTTATGTAAACACACATGCTACATATATGCATTTTATGAATGATGTGTTACAACCCTTTCTAGACTCATTTGTAATAGTGTGCTTGGATGATATATTGATTTTTATCTCTATTTGGGAAGAGTATATCTCACATCTCATGTAGTTTTTAGATACCTTGAAAAGCATCAACTATTTCCAAAGCTTAAGAAATGTGATTTTTCCCAACATTGCTTGTTGTACCTAGGGTACATTATTGGTCAAGGGGAAGTCGAGATTGATCTTTCAAAGATGGAGGCCATCACCAAGTGGCCAATTCATATCAATGTCATCAAAGTTAGGAGCTTCATGGAAGCAACATGATATCTTTGGAAGTTTATAACATCCTTCTTATTTGTGGTTGCACCACTCCTAGCCTTATAAAAGAGAAACACATTTTCTAGTGGGGAAAGAAGGAGAAGAAGGGTTTTGAAGAGTTGAAATGAAAGATTAGTCAAACTCTAGTTGTCGCATTTACCAATTTGCAAAATCCCTTCAAAGTGAAGAAAAATGCAAGTGTATATGTTATGGGAGAAATCTTGATGCAAGGAGGTAAGTCAATATGCTATCATTTTGAATTTTTGCATGGCAAAGTCCTTCACAATACCACATATGACAAGGAGATTTATGCTCTAATGCAAGATGATAATAAATGGAAGCAATCTCTAATGGGGAGGGAGATCATCATCCACATCAATCACCAAAAACTATAATATTATTTACAAGCCTAGAGTAAGCTTTAGCAACAAAGACACTACAAGTAGATAGGATTTTTGCAAAAATTGCATCTTATCATCAAGCATAAGAATGGTAGTACAATAAGTTGGAAGACATGCTTTCAAGGCCACCCACATCCAAGATCACAATTTTGGGTACTCTTGTGCACATGGAGCCTTTCACCCATGATGCATAGAAAGAGGAATACATAAATACGATTTCATGAAGAAGAAGGTGATAATAAGGCTAACTATCATCTCCAAGATGGGTTCATCTACAAATTAGATGAGATTTTTTTTCCTAAAGAATAAATACTTCAAATTATTGGAGAGGCTCACACCTCCAAAGTTACAAGTCATTTTGTGTTGGGAAAATAGTGGCCAACTTATAGAGGTGTGTGTATTGGCCTAAAATGCAAGAAGATGTTTAGAGGATGCCTATTTTGTTGTACCAACAAACCCAATAATAGGAAGCAAGGTCTATATCATTGCTTACTTGTACCTACTAGGTCATGGGAGAGCATATACATGGATTTTATGGATGGTTTACCAAGAACCAACTAGACACATGAGTATTTATTTGTGGTAGTCAACATATTTAGAAAGATGTTCATTCTCTTTCCTTGTAAAAATATCATAGGGGACAAGATGAAATGATCATGTTTTTTGAAAGGGTATTGGTCCAATTTGGGATACCAAGGATCATCATCTCAAGAAAAGATACTAGATTTGTTAGTTCCTTTTGGCCTACACTTTGGGAGAATATGGAAACCAATTTGAAGAGAGATATATCTTTCCATCCTCAAATGGATGGGTAGAAAAAGGTGGTGAACAAGACATTGGTTTGACTTTTAAGGGGTTACAATCAAAATTATGGAAAAATATGGGATGAGAGTTTGATTTATATTCAACAACCTTATAATAGAGCAATCCACATTTCCACCAAAAGTCCCCATTTGAAACTTGTTTTAGATATTTAACACCTTTTCCTTTCTATATTGTATATGGACAATATGGAGGAGAGAAGGAAGACCCCACAAGAGAAGCAATGAAGGATTAATGATTTATTAACAAGGTTTTTCATATCCAATTGCAAGTACGTGATGTTGATTTTTCAATAAGCTAGGCTTAAGCATGAAGTTCATTCCATTTTTAGCATTTTACTTAAACCATAAACAATTTGTTGCAGCAACCAAGATCACAAGAAGAAACACCATGCACAAGTACACAAGAAGTATCCTGGGAAACCCTTCTCAACAAGGGAAGAAAACCCAACCAATCCTTTGCTATATTCTTCAAGAGAAAGACCTCCACCACCATAAATAACTAACACACAAAAAGGTGCTTCACAAACCCTAGAATACTAGCGCCCAAGAGAGGTGCACACTTTTCCCAAGAACAAGTGTTTGCTGAAATTTCCAAACTCACACTTGTGATATGATTCCTCAATGGGGAATTTTACCTTTATTTATATTAGACTGAACCTATCAATAGTAGTGTCTATTGGCACAACAGGGCCGACCTCAATAACTTATAATATAATTAATAATTACCATATTAATTATCTTTTACATTAATTATCTTTCACTTTATGGTGGGGCCGACCTGTACCCTTTACATCACAAATAGTGTTACAGGTAAGTCTGACTCTTGTACAATATAGCAAGGGATCTCATACACCCACTAGTGCTCAGCCACTAGGGGCACATACATCTGTGCTCAGCCACAGGTATGTCCACATATCTATCTCATTGTGTCTCACAAGAGAGCCACACTCACTAGTGCTCAACCACTAGGATCATGTTCACCTATGCTTAGCCACATGCACGTCCAACTCAACAGATATTTTTCTCACTGCATTACATGGGAGAATCATCTGGAGTATCACATCATCTCAACTCTTTGCATAGAGGAGGCCAATACATTGTTTCATCTCTGTCTCAGAACAATACACTCAACTCATGGGCTTCCCCACACAGGGGGCACACAACATTCCATCTATGTCTCAAAGAAGAACCACACACCCAGCTCCTGGGATTCCCTACATAGGGGCACACAACATTCCATCTCTGTCTCAGAGA
The DNA here is from genome assembly GCA_009831015.1 of Picea engelmannii. NCBI lineage: Eukaryota > Viridiplantae > Streptophyta > Pinopsida > Pinales > Pinaceae > Picea > Picea engelmannii. The sequence continues at coordinate 81,156 of ML802260.1, forward strand.
GGAACCACACACCCAGCTCATGGGCTTCACCACCTCACATAGGGGCACAACATTCCATCTCCATCTCAGAGAGGAACTACACACCCATCTCATGGGCACACCCAACTCATGGGCTCCCTCTCAGGTCGACTCACTCAATCTATGTCCTGGAGAATGTCTCACGCAACTGTAATCATCAACACTCCCTCTCAGCTAGGGAGGCATTCTCCACTAGGCCAAGTCTCTCACGAAAGTACTCAAACTTCATCTTGGCAAGTGGTTTGGTGAAGATATATGTAATCTACTCATGGGTAGGAAGGTACTACATGTCTATTGTCTTCCTCTGCACCATGTATCTGATATAATGATATTTTATCTCGATGTGTTTCGATATATCATGAAACACATCGTTCTCGGAGAGCTTCACAGATATCTAGTTATCATAATGAATAGTAGTAGGATCCATCTCATGATCGAACAAATCAGTCAGAAGTTTGTGAAGCCACACTGCTTCATGTACTTCCACACTCAATGCAATGTACTTTGCCTCTGCGGTACTCAATGCCATAGATCTTTGTTTCCTGCTACACAAGGAAACCATGGAAAACCCTAAAGTAAGGCAACAATGAGAGGTTCTTTTTCGGTCCAATGCGCTCCCTACCCAATCTGCATCGACATATCCCTACAGGCTCAAGTCTACACTGGAGGAATATCTTAGACCATAAATAACTATGCCTCGTAGGTATATCAATACATGTTTTGTTGTTATCTAGTGAGTATGTCTCAGTTGGCTCATGAACTGGCTAAGCACATTCACTGCATAACATATATCTAGTTTGGTGTTAACCAGATACATCAATGATCCAATCAATTTTCTGTACAAGTGTGGATCAATCTCTCATGAATCAACATCCCTCATCTTCTTCAAATCCATCACTATTGTTGTAGGCATGGATTTGCATTCTTTCATACTGAACTTTTTCAATATCTCCACAGTATATTTTCCTTGACTCAGGAAAATCTCATCTATCCTATGCCATAATTCGAGTCCCAAGAAGTAATGCATCAAGCCTAAATCCTTCATCTCAAATTTAGCAGTCAATGCTTGTTTGCATTCAACAATGAGTCTCTATGAACCGGTGAGGAAAAGGTCATCCACATATAAGACCAAGATCAAGCACTCATTGCCATCAATGTGATAATATAGGTTTGGATCAGAAACACTCTTGCTAAAGCCCAAACTCATTAGGAACCCATCCATTTTATCGTACCAAGCACATGGTACTTGCTTTAGTCCATACAGGGCTTTCTTCAACCTTCACACATGTGATTTTTCATTTTGTATAACAAATCCTTTTGGTTGCCTGATATAAACTTCTTCCTCAATTTCACCATTAAGAAAAGTTGTCTTTACATCCATCTGATGTAGCTTCCAACCCATAGAAGCAACTAGTGCAATGATAAAATGGATGGAAGTGTATTGGGCTACTGGAGCAAATGTCTCATCATAGTCAACTCCCTCTACTTGTGAGAACCCTCTGGCTAAAAATATCACTTTGTATTTATCGATGCTTCCATTAGCTACGTGCTTGATTTTATAATTCCATTTGGAAGTCACTACAGACTTTCCCTCTGGTCTCAGAACAATATCCCATACATCATTTTTAAATATAGACTAATATTCTTTTGTCATGGAATCTTGCCATACCTGTTCAACTAAAGATTCTCCATGACAAGAAGGCTTGGATTCAATGATGTGACTCATGGCTGAAAGGTAGCTTGAGAATCTCTTTGTTCTCTTGCTCTCTCTGGTTGTCCCTTGAGGGGTTGTGTCTCCCTCTGCTTCCTATAGAGTTTGTTGGGCCCAAGCAGGCCTTTTATGTCCCATTGTAATATCTCTAGGCATGTCAATTGGAGCAACTGGATTAGCTGGAACAACTGGATCAACTGGAGAAACTGGATCAACTAGAATAATGTTTGTCTCCCTCTGAACTACTGAAGGGGGAGAAGGCATTGTCTCACTATCAATTTCCATCTGAGATTCTCTGTATCTTTGGAAGGCTATCTCTTCTTCAAAAGTAACATCTATGCTTATTTCAATCTGTCTTTTACTAGCAAAGTAGATCCGATATGCCTTTAAGGATTCATTGTATCCTACAACTTTTCCTTTTCTCCATGAAGGGTCTAGCTTGGATCTCTTCTCTTTGGGTACATGAAAATATATTGGACACCCAAATATTTTGAAGTGTCTAATCTCAGGCTTAACTCTGGTGAAGGCTTCTTCTGGAGTAATGTTCTTCAATATCTGATGAGGACTCTTGTTTTGAACATACACTGTTGTCATGCATACTTCAACCCATAGAGTCATAGGTAGACTATGATCATGTATCATTGCTTTGGTTTCCTCGATGATAGTTATGTTTTTCCTCTCTGCAACCCCATTTTGTTGAAGGTTGTAAGAGACTGTGAACTCCCTCTTGATCCCCACTTCAATACATAAATTGCTGAAATATTTGGAGGTGTATTCTCCTCCATTATCTTGTCTTAGTACCTTAATCTTTCTTTCGATCAGGTTTTCAACCTAAGCTTTGAATTCTTGAAATTTTGCAAGGACTCCATCCTTTTTCTTCAGGAAGTAAATCTGATTTTTCTAAGAGTGATCATCTATGAGAGTACATAGTAAAAGTACCCATTCAAAGATGCAACAGTCATTGGACCACACACATTTGAATGAATCAAGTCCAAGATTTCCTTGGATCTATTGTCACTGCTCAAGAACATGTATGATTTTAGGGGCTAAATTTCGCTCATGGGATAATTTTCTATGGTTTTTCCAAAAACGAGATTCGCTATTTTAAAAATGATTCACCCAAATTCTATAGGATACAATTATTTTAACTTAAAAATCGCCAAAATTTTATAAAAACTGTAGAAAATCCTTAGAAATTTGAATATTTTTACAAAAATATCACCAAACATTTATAGTTGGAATATGAAGGATTAGTAAGATTCGCCAAGGTTTCTACATTTTAAAATAAATTTCCATCCTTAAAATCATCCCTTCTCAAGAAGGATCCTTTAACATTCTTTCCAAGAGCACAACCTTTGCAAACACCTTTGTGTTGAATATGTATCTCTGGAAGACTTATTACCATATTCCCTAGAGTTGGGAGAGCTCTATAATGAATGTGAGAAAGTCTTATGTGCCATAGCTCACTCAAGTTGATAGTGTCATGTAGTAGGGCTTGGACTGGTCTGATGGTTAATTTGTACAAGCTGTTTTCTCAAACACCAATTACCTTGGAACAATTTGTATGTGAGTCTTTGTGCCATGCAAGAACTCTTCCTTCTAAAAAGGCGACCTTATAGTCTTTGTCTTCCAAGGTAGAAATGGAGACAAGGTTCCTCTTCATTCCAGGTACATATAGTACTTCTCTTAGTTGAAGCTACATATTTGAATATAGATAGAAGGTATAATTTCCAACCCCGTTCACATTATATATGGCATCATCTTCAAGGACAACATGTAGATGTGTCTCTTTCTCAACAAAATTTGTTAGGTGATCTCTCAAACCGGTCATGTGCCTAGAAGCACCACGTTCAATTAACCAAGTATTATCATTGGTATGGACCATACCTGAGAGTGATGAGATGTTGATGTTTTCATCTCCTTGAAGTCTTGGCTTCCAGGAACTGAGTTTGCTTGATCTATCAAGCTTGTCTTCCATCATGATTATGTTCATCATAATTTTAGATTCTTCACAAACCCTTGTCAACTGGAATAGAAAACCTAACAGCTAGGCTAGGCTATCAATTTTAGGTTTTCTTAGAATTATGACTGTCAACAATAATCCTTTGAAATATAGGAGAGAACTGGTGAGCTGAAGAGCTCCTTCAATGAGTTGCAGAAACCCTAATTCTGAAATTTCTGTAGAAATTAGTGAAACCCTAGGGACAAAAAGTCAAAATGCTCGGAAATGAAATCTGAATCTTGTTGGAGGTGTGTTGGAGGAGGTCGTACACTCCTATACACTTTTTATCCCCAACATCCAATTGGAAAGTGTTGAAACTCTTCAAAAAGGTAGGTCGTACGGATTTTTTGGAAACCCTAGGAGGGTCGTATGGTTTTGCAGAAGAGAGAGGATGACTGAAATTTTCTTGTGCAATGGGTTCTTCAAGACCTATGCTCTAATACCATGTTTATTTTTCAATAATCTAGGCTTCAACATGAAGTTCATTCCATTTTTATCATTTTACTTAAACCATAAACAATTTGTTGCAACAACCAAGATCACAAGAAGAAACACCCTGCACAAGTACACAAGAAGTATCCTGGGAAACCCTTCTCAACAAGGGAATAAAACCCAGCCAATTCTTTGCTATATTATTCAAGAGTAATACCTCCACCACCATAAAGAACTAGCACACAAAAGGGTGCTTCACAAACCCTAGAAGACTAGTGCCCAAGAGAGGTATGCACTTTTCCCAAGAACAAGTGTTTACTAAAATTTCCAAAATCCAACTTGTGATATGATTCCTCAATGGGGAATTTTACCTTTATTTGTGTTAGACTGAACCTGTCAACAGTAGTGTCTATTGGCACAACAGGGCCGACCTCAATAACTTATAATATAATTAGTAATTTCCATATTAATTATCTTTCACTTTATGGTGGGTCGACCTGTACCCTTTACATCACAAATAGGGTTACAGGTAAGTCTGACTCTTGTACAATATAGTAAGGGATCTCATACACCCACTAGTGCTCAGCCACTAGGGGCGCATCCATCTGTTCTCAGCCACAGGGATGTCCACATCTCTATCTCACTGTGTCTCACATGAGAACCACACTCACTAGTGCTCAACCACTAGGATCACATTCACCTGTGCTCAGCCACATGCATGTCCAACTCAACATATATCTTTCTCACTGTGTTACACAGGAGAATCATTTGGAGTATCACATCATCTCATCTCTCCTCACAGAGTAGTCCAATACATCATTTCATCTCTATCTCATAACGATACAACCAACTCATGGGCTTCCCCACACAGGGGCACACAACATTCCATCTTCGTCTCAGAGAGGAACCACACACCCATCTCATGGGCTTCCCTACACATGGGCACACAACATTCCATATATGTCTCAGAGAGGAATCACACACCCAGCTCATGGGCTTCACCACCTCACATAGGGGCATAACATTCCATCTTCGTCTCAGAGAGGAACTACACACCCATCTCATGGGCACACCCAACTCATGGGATCTCTCTCAGATCGACTCACTCAGGCTGTGTCCTGGAAGATGTCTCACACAACTGTAATCATCAACACATGATACATTGATTAAGTCACCAAAAAAGTACAATTCCATGCATGACTGACACAGAATTGAGAAATCGTTCAAGGTAGGAGACCAATTCTAGTTGCACTTCAACAAAGAAAGAATAAACGGTCTTGGTAAGAATATCAATCTTTGTAGTATAGTCCTTTCAAAGTGTTGGAACTAGTAGGTTATAATGCCTAAATATCTAGTCTACATCCATATATGTGCATTTAATCAGTAGTGCATGTGGAAAATATGAAACCCTATGAGCCCTTCATGTTAGTCTAGGAAAATGAGGGGCAAGTCTTACTTACCATAGATGATTTAGCACTGAAATATCAGGAAGAGTTAGTAGATGATGTTTTTTTGTATAAGAAGTCTAGAATGACTAGACGAGTGTAGCAATAACTCTGGTAGGTTAAGTTAAGAGGACAACTTCCAGGCAAATCCAAATGGTACTCCAAGGAGAAGGTTGTGGAAACATTTCCTCATCTCCTTTAGTAAAATATTTTGGGGACCAAAACCTTCTCAAAATGGGGAGCTATGATTAAAAAAGGATCACTATATAATTTTTCACATGTTTTGGTACTTTCTAAGTGGGAAAATTGGAGCCATGGAATTGTAAGGCCTATTTCAAAGGAAGGTCCATTTTTTATGATTTGGGATCCTAGAAATTTTTGCGTTGTTTTTGGGGTTAAAACTTTACAAACAAAGTTATCATCCCTTCGATGTTATTATACTCAATGAGATATTTCCAACAATGCAAATATCACCTCAATTGAAGTTTGTATGATGAAGTTACACCTCCCACAATTTGACCTATGCTTTGACCACCATAATAATAAGTGGATGTTATGTTAGCACCAATTACTCACATATGTCTAGCTAGTCATGTATGAACTTTAAGGAAGATTCTAGAGGGTCCAAAACCCTAATCCTAATCGAAGTTGAGGCATGCAAAAACCCTAACCCTAACCCTAGATGACTATCAAGTCCTATTAACTATTGAGCTACTAAGAAAGGAAGGGGTTTCATTTCGATTGTATTGATTTATTGTTCCATATATGAGAAAAGAATAAGAGTGGGATATTATGAATAGAATAGAGGAAGTATAAGACCCTATAACATCCATTCATGCTACACTATCTATTGCAACTCAATAATAAGTCCATCTTTCTTTATATTTTCATTTGATATATGAGAACCAAAAAGCAAGGCATAGTCCTCACTTTCTCGATGGGTTTTCCCATTTTTGGTTTCATAGGGTACATCTTGTGTTCATTTTTTTTCCAAGTTACAATGCCCGAGGAAAACCTTTGATTACTTCTCCTCATTTCGAGGATGTTTCCCAGAGTAAATTATAGAATCTTCAGGGCACAAGATCGGTCAACAGCGAGTCTCAAAGCCATTACAACAATATACTTGTTATGAGCTCAACATTTCACTTGCGAGAATTGAACTTGAGTGGGGAGGATAGTAATCATTCCTCCCAACCACCCGAGTTAAACCCAATGGACAACATCTTATGTTCCTTATGTGGATGGTGTCATATATATTGTTGTATCTTCTATTTATTATTCTCAACTCATTTTAATTTATAATATTAAAATTTAATCATAAGTAAACATTGCATAATAGAGTATAACCTTGTAGTATTTTATAGTAACTTGTAACATATATTGTGATGACTTGTCTAATGGAATATCCACAACATTTACATATCAATTTATATTCAATAAAATGTGAGAATTCATCATCCAATACTCTTGCACTGTAGCTCTAACGCCATCTAGAAGTCTACCCTTATAGGTTTGCTACAAATAATATCCCAACAAGTAAGCTCATCATTCACTTCTAACATCATCCTAATTTTTTTTATGTTTATGCAATGTCATTGTAGAGATTCCCAACATTTTTTATATGCAGGTCAGTAAATGCTTTGTTGAAGTTTCAAGTGTAACAACTGTGACATGTATAGTTCTATGTGCAACCTTCACATCAAATGTTTGTGATCTTCCAAATGCTTTGATCAACATAGTTATGTTTTCAAATACATTATGATTTACCTTTTACTTTTTTATAGAATTTTTAACATTCAATATTATGGTATCCATTTTCAACTTTTTGTACTTTGTCAAGCCAAATAACATTTGTTCTTGTGTTATCATTTTTTGACCTTCAAAACCCATTGTGAAAATATCATGAACGTACTTGTGTATAGTATGAGCAAAAATTTTGGGCCCTAACTCTTCAATTTTTTTATATCAACATTCTTTAAGAAGTCATCATCAACTTGAATATCAACATGAATACCAATTTGTTTCGGCATCCTCGATGTATTAGCCTTCTCTTCAATTTGTTCATCAACTCCATGTTATGCATTAGCTCCTCTTCAATTTTTTCATTAATTCCATGTTCTTCTTCATTAGAGCTAGTGACCATTCACTATTCATTAGCATGGCCATTGACATTAAGGTGTAAATCCCTTTGTTAACCATCATCATTTGCATCCCCAATTCTCAAATATTTTTGTTATGTTCATTCTTTGCATACTTTCTTTGTTTTTTCATTATGGATATCATAATCTCGTTTTCGATGAGACATTTTTTATGATTTTTTTTACTCACCATACTTATGCAATATTTACACCTTGAAAATTCAAAATCTCATTTTCAAAATATTTTCCCCAAAAAGAATATGATATCTTATAGAAATAAAAACTTTATGGCTAAAAATCAAATCTTATAGTGAAGAAGAACCTGAATCTCTAAAACAAATTGAAAAAAATTACTTTTTTTCTTTGGTCTTTGCAAAATGCGTAGATGAGTTGGATAAAATACATTTCGACATAATGAGTAAATATTACAGATGAAATTAATTTTGGGTAAGCCTCAAAGGTTATGGCCAAGAATCTTTTTCAACTCTTAATTGGAAACTTGTTCATGAGGTTAAAACTAACTTTCAGTTGAAAATATATTTCATTCAAAAGTTAATTCATGTCATTTAAACTAATTTTTGAATCAGTTAACCTTCCAACAACACAATCACAAATTTTCTCCAAGTTTCTTCACCTTTGGAAGGAGTGGACCTTTCCAAATTCTAGAAAGTTACTATTAAACATGATATATTTAGATTTTACGTCGAATCTACTTCCCCCCTATATAATTTTTTGCTAATGTAGTTATGAATTTCTAATTTTAATTTATCTTTCTATAAAACATATGGTGGTGATGATGATGATGGTGGTGGTGGTGGTGGTTGCCACCCATCGAGACCAATTGTGGTTTATCTAACCTCTAAGAAAAGTTGATAAGAAATGAACTGATAAGATATTGGAGAGATTCTTACCTAAATCTAGGTAGTTTTGATGAGTTAAAATGTTATATATATATATATATATATATATGGACAATTTTTACAATTTTTTTGGGGTTAAAATTTTAACATTCTTTTTGTTATGTAGTTTTAGAGAGTTTTGAATTATTTCATCAATGTGTAATGGGATCCCATTACAAATCGATCAAATAAAAATTCAAAACTCTTTAAAATTACATAATCAAAAAAAATTTAAAAGTTAAAGTACAAAGTTTATGCAATGTTTTACTATAAAAAGTGCTTGGAAAAACCACAATCTTCATTTTATAGTATTAATGTTTCAGATCACATATCAAATCCATTATAAGGACAAATAGTTTATAGGAGAAGAGAGCCAATCTCTCAATAAATGCATGAGAAAACATAGAACCCTATAAAGGAAAAAAGGTCAACTACATGACTAAACAATAATTAGAGATAGATTAATAATGTCAGAAAATAATAGATTAACAATGTACTAGATAAGTGTTAAAATATTTTAATAAATAATATATTTAATAGTATAGTAGAACAATGATTAATGATGTTTAGATTATAAAATAAATAATACTTAAGTAAAATAAAGTAAAAAAATAATTAATTAATAGTATTAATGATAATTATTGAAATATAAGTTTAAAAAAATCCGCAAATTGATATGTTAAAATAATTTAAAGATAAAAAAGGGAAACATAAAAGTATAATAAATATAAATATAAAGGAAAATAACAAGACAAACAACAATCAACAAAGAAGAATAATATTAATATTAAAGACACTAGAATAAATTATAATGTAGAGTAAGTAAAATAAAATTTAGAATAAATTATAATGTGGAGTAAGTAAAATAAAATTAAGAGTGCATGCAAATAAGCTAAAAACCAAAGAAACAACAAAAACACAAGAAAAGAGAGATCAGGGAAACACATAAAGAAGAAGGGACGCGCTTAAGAGGAAAACCTAACACGAGAGGAAAACCTAACAAAATGGAAAAGAGTGAATGGATATAAATAAACCTCTCTAACTTACTAAGCTCTGGATCAAGGAAGCAATGGAGATTATGAAGTACCCTAATAACCTCAACAAAGATGGAGGCTTGGAGATTAGCAAGAATTGGTTTCCTTTAATACTTTGGTAAGGTAAGTTTTATTCGTATCCATTAAGTCTTTTCTCTTTTGTTAAGTTTCGCTCTCTTGTTTAGGTTTTCCTCTTGAGCATGTCTCTTATTCTTGTGTGTTTCCCTTGTGTTTTGTTGTTTCTTTGTTTTTTATCTTATTTTCTTGCACTCTTAATTTTATTTTATTTACTATACATTATAATTTATTATAGTGTTTTTAATATGAATGCTATTTTTCTCTCTTCTTTATTGTTTGTCTTGTTCTTTTCCTTTGTATAGTTTGATGTTTACTATATTTTCATTATATTTTTTTATCTAATACTTATCTACTTTATTATTAATTTATTATTTTTTAACATTATTAATCTATTTCACAATATTGAAATTATTTTTAGGTTTTATTTTTTTGTTTTTAGAAAATGAAGCGATTTTGATTGTCATTTAGTCTTGTAGTTGACCTTTTTTTTTCTTTCTAGGGTTCTTTGCTTTCTTGTGTATTTTTCTCGTGTATTTATTGATAGGTTGGCCCTCTTCTCTTATAGACTATTTATCCTCATAATGGATCTGATATGTGATCTGAAGTGTTGACACTACAAAATGACAACTGTGGTTTTTTCCAACACTTCTGATCACCAATCCCACCACAGAAATCTTAAAACTCCAATGTTTTACTATTGATCTAAATTAAAAAATAATAAAAATATTTTTAATGGGATAATAACAAAAAATGGTCAAACAACATATGTTTCCTCCTTAGAGGTGGAGATGGAGGGGTAAGGGTATATACACTTTCGTAAACTAAGTAATAAAATAGTTGCAAAAAGAGGATCCATTGTCCCACAAACAAGGGCCCATACATGCATTTGATGTCTAAGTAAGTTATGACTTAAAATTATATCATTATCATTTATGTAAATCATTGTCATGTATTTGTTTATTTCAGGATATAAAATCTAAAATTGAAAACAATTGATTTCATAAAATATAATACATATTATCTATTCACAAAGAATTATTTGTTCTATTATATAAAGAAAAAAAAAATCTTTACAATTTTTTTTTATGAAAATTGAAATAAATTATATTCAATCGAAATTAAACCACTAAAAACAACAATTTACCACACTTAAATAACACTTTACCATACAGAAAGACTAACAAAATAATAAATTACCTTTATATATTCACTCTTTAACTTTCTCATTAGTGAAACTAGTAACCCTGGTATGTAGGTTTTCACAGTTTCTCATAATGTTGCTTGAGATTTTTGGATATTAATTGTGTAAGTACTTTTGACATGTCCAATGTTTCAAGTGGACGCTCATGTAACATCCCCACTATAATCCCTAGTTTAATTAATGCTTAATGTAGATATAATATGTGGCTACGACCAAGTGATGTAATATGCAAATTGTTTTTTTTTCTGAATTTTAATAATAAAATGTTATGTCAGTTTCTAAGGGGACATGGATAGAGATGGGGGATGAATTAATCCACGAGAGAGGGGAGGGTATAGGAGAGTGTCTAAGAGGGGTCCAAGGGMGATACCCATGTCTATTAATTCCACCCACATTCTTGAATGTTATTATCATTATGTATTAAACTCTAGTTTCTAATTGAGTGTCCCCAAAGCCAATCATTTAATGCATGTAAGAGGATGGGCATGAGAAGTCACATCCCATAGTTATTGAGAGTAGGGGGGCTGAGTATAATCAACTTGGGGAAGTGTCTGAGTCAAGAAAGGTAGCCAAAGGAGAGGAAATTCGTATGGGTTGTTACAACAGTGTTCGACAGTGAAGGTTTTGGCATGAACAACAAGTAGAGAGAAAGAAAGAGAGCAGGGATTTGGAGCATCCATGGAGGGAGAATTCTAGAGAATGTTAGAGTGTATCTGGAGCGTTTTGGAGCTGAAGATTAAAGATTCGGGTTGTCATACCTAAAGAGTGAACTCCTGCGTGAGTTTCAATGTAACATAAGTGTTTGTTTATGTTGTTGGTAGTTTTTTTGGTAGTGAGTTCCCTTGAGTTTCCCAGCTGAGAGATTCATGGTTACCTGTGTCAGAGAGACCTTGATAAACAAATGAGACTCTTGAGGGACTGATATCATTGAAGGGGTACATTCCTTGGGTTGGGCAAGTCTAGAGGAAGAGAGCTAGTGGAAAATCGGGATAGTTGTAGGAGAATACCAGTGGGTTGTAGGTTTTCTGAGTTGTGAGAGGATAGTGAAAGACCACCCTCTTTTGTGGATTTCTAGCCCCAACTTGGGGGTTACTTGTTATTGAAATTTGGAAAAACAACTCTATGGTTGGGTGCAATGTCCGTCCCAAGAAACTAGTTGCACAATTGTTTATAAAAGATAAGTGTTTGATCTTTATTCTATTTGTATTATGAGTTTATTGGTTGTGCATTAACTTTGTAATTGAGAATGATTTATATGTTGTTGTAATAAGCTATTTACTGCATTCATGTGTTATTTTAGCACGTTGTGGATGCATCTAATTTATGGTAATAAATAACAATTAAATCTAGTTGAAATTGTAGCAGATAAGCTATTGGAAATTAATTAGTTAGCTGGAAATTTTAATTTGTATGAGTAATCTACACTGTAATGTTCCTTAACTAGGTTGAGGGATGTTACATTATGGTATTAGAGCTTCTAATTCAAACATCGGGCTTGTATGGGCTAAGAACCAGTGTGAATTGGTAAAATTCACTACTACAAATTTCAGTTTGTGTGAAATTGGGGAAAAACGATGAAAATTAGAGAGAAATCCCCAAAAATTGTGAACAAGATTTGAGTTTAAATGAATCATAACTATTTTAAAGGTTTAATGGAGGCAATTTGTAAATTTGTTGGGTTGAATTCACTCAGAATGGTAAAATTTCACGTTTTAATGGTCATTGTAGTGTTTTACAAAGTTCAGTGAATTGACGAACGAGATCGTATTTGATCTCGAGATCAATGGCCTAGATTCACTTTAATAAATTTAAAAATTCATAAGGATTCGGTTGTTTGAAAGGATTGAGTAGATAAACAATTGAGATTCATTTTCAATGGTTGGGAAGTCGAAGTAGATCGACAGTCTAGATTAGTTTCGATTGTTTGGGAGTAAGAGTCAATCAACGATCAAGATCTTCTTGGATTGGAGATTAACAATCCAAATTCATCAAGGATTTGATCAAAATTTCTAAGTGTTGGAAATTCACCAAGGGAAATCGCCAACGACTGATGTTCGGGTCGACTGAATTGACGAAGAGTTCGGTTCAGCCAAAAGAAATCTTCGATCGTCAATGGTCAATGATCGGGTGTCAACAAAGTTGGGTGAAGTTTGATAGATCGATGGTCAAGATCATTTCTAATGGGAGATCAATGGTCCAAATTCATTGAGGATTTGGACGAAATGTTTTCTAAGTGTTCGAGTTGGCCAAGAGAAATCATCGAGGACTGACGGTTGGGCTGGTCAAATTGGAAAAGTGTTTTAGTTGCCAACGAAAAACGTCAATGATCGATGGGCCAATGGTCGGGCATCGACCGATTCGACAAAGTGTTGTAGTTGAGAAAGAGAAATTGTCAATGGCCGATGCGCCTATGGTTAGGCATTGGTCGATTCGGTGAGGTGTTCGGACCGTCCAAGAGAAACAGTCAATAGTCGATGAAGAAAGGAGGGTGATGGCATGTCATTCCACGTCAACATCCACATGCCATGGCATGTTAGCTAGAGGGCCATGTTAGAGTCTATGTGTCATGCCACATCAGCAGTTGCCACGTTAGCCAATAAATGGTCAACGACCGATAGTCAGGTCAGCCGATTTGGAGAAGTGTTTTCATCAGCCAACAAGGATGGTCGATGGTCGGCTGAATTGGTAAGGTGTTTAATCTGCTAACAAGAATCTCCAATGGTCGATAGTCGAAGGTTGGGTCAGTTGGTTTAACGTTGTGTTCCAATTCGATTGCTAAATGAATGGGTCGAAGCCCGACAGTCAAGTCGACATGTTTGGGAAAATGTTGTGCATGCCCAAAGGAGAACGTCGATGGTCGATGGCCAATAGAGTCAGATCAAGGACTGAGATCTCAATCGATTTTGAGATTGATGACTCAGATTTAGAAGACTGTTACAACAATAAAACAATCAATTTAATATGAAAATTTCTAAATTTTTCATATTTTTGAAGGTCATTAACTTGCGGGATGATTTTGAGGCCCTAAACAATGTTTTTAGCCAATCAAAATCGATAAGAATAGAATTTACCAAGGTATAGGTCACTCTGTCTCTGCATCTCAAATAAAAGAACTCAGAGTGAGCTATCCAATGAGCGAATCTAGGTGCAAAATAGAGCTCATATGAGAAAGTTACCACCAAAACAGTAAGGGTAAAATTTTGGCATCGGTTTACTTACGGAGGGCATAACTCCTTGCTTAGAAGTCTGTTTGGGGCACAGGAGAAGTCTATGGAAAGCTTATGAACCATAGAAAAAATCCATGGAGCCAGATTTGGAATATGGGTATGTAAAAATGTACAAGAAGAAAAAGAAGTCACATGTAGCATACAAAAATAAATTGGGTAAAACAATCAAAATGTGTATGAACCATAACTTTCATCTCAGAGCTCATATTTGAGAAAATACACAGTTACTAGAAAGGTATTGAAAAGAAGAAGAGATATGTCCACCCAGAATTTTGATTGGGCATTAAAATTTCTTAGAAAGTAGTAGACATTTTTGTAGCAGTAAGTGAGTGGAAATTGCAACTTGTAAATGTTGTAACTTTTTTATCATAACTTAGAATGATGCATGAGAACAACCATTGGAAATATGTTTTAGAGAGGAGAGCATCTAAGGAATCAGATTTTGATTTGATGCATTGTGTCCTTCATAAATTGAGAAGAGTAACATGTATTCTAATTGATGAAATGTTTTATGGTATGCATGTTCTAACAATAATTATTACATGCACATCTCTTGTAGAATTAGAGGTACAAGAAATCAAATTTGGTTCATATATGAGGATTGGATTTATGGAAAATTCTCAAGGATATTTTAGCCATGAGGAAGAGATCAGAGGTCTTCATGTCAACATGGGTAATATTGAGACAAATTCAAATGGAAGAAGAGGCAGGCATGATCCTATAACTATGAGAAGCTTGCATATAGAAGCACAACGCTATAGAGCATATAATGAAAGGATTATGAAGGTTTAGGAAGAATTACTTCAGAGCTTGAATATGTTGCATAATCAAGCCAACAAATACTATGGCACCAAACAAACACCTAGTGGTAGAAAAGTGACAACATCTAGATCCCAAAGAAAAAGGAATGATCATGGAAATGATAGGCAGTCAATAAACATGAGCAGGCACCATCATTCTCCAAGGAAATCCACTAGAAGAACTCATGCAAGTTCAGGGCTAGGGAGCAGCTCAAGTGTGTCTCCTATTAGGAGACAGAGAAGAAGGCCCGAGGAAGACATCTTGCAAGGTGAACTCAAGAAAATCAAGCCACCAACTTTCAATGGTGAGCACAAGAAAAGAGAAAAGGTTGAGGCATGACTGTTGAAAATGAAGAAATATTTCTAGTTGCATGATTACCCCTCAAGGGTAGAAGCTAGAATTTCAACCTACCACTTGCAAGGAAATCCATCCATGTGGTGGGATCAACATAAAAAAGCCAAGAACCTTTATGAGAAGAGGATCTCATGGAGGTAGTTCAAAGGATATTTCCAAGAGAAATATTTGTCTGAGCATTATTATGAAAGGAAGTTGAAGGAGTTCTTTGAACTCAAGTTGAGAAGCATGATAATGGAAAATATGAGAAGAGGTTCTTTGAATTGTTGAAATATGTGGACTTCATAAAGGATGACAAAGTCAAAATCCAAAGGTTTCTAAGTGGGTTACCCTCTTTCTACAGTGACAAGATACAATATGATAACCCCAAAACTTTGGAGGAAGCCATAAGGAGAGAAAAGCATCTTTATGAGAAGAGTAAAGGAAGGCCAGTTTTCCAAAAATCTTGGAATGACAAGATGAAATAGAAAATGGATCAAAGGAAGAAAGGTTTTAAGCCATTTTTTTCAAGAACACCAAAGCATATCAAAAAAATAAATCAACCCAAAATGAGCATAAGATTGCAGATTCATTTGGGAAAAGGTCAAGGTAGCAGCTTGTGCAATGTTGGGGATGTGAGGGAAATCACTTATATAGGGACTTCCCTCACAAGGGAGAAAAAATGAGGATTGTCCACAACATTCAGGAGCCTGAAACAATCAAAGACAAGGGTGGAAACATGCCAACGAATTATGCAACTTTGGATAACAAGAAAAATAATATCAATCCCCCATGACTGAAGTGGAAGGTAAAATTGATAACCAACCCATAAATTTATTTATTTATTCTAGAGTTAGCCATAGTTACATAAACTCTAACATTGTTGAAATATTTCACTTGCAAAGGAGTAAGAATAAGAAATATTGGTTAGTTCAGTTAGCCATAGGGGCTAAGAGGAAAATCATTGAGTTGGTTAAAGATTGTCAAATAGGCATGAATGGACTCAACACAAAGGTAGATGTAAACATCATACCATTGGGTTCATATGATTTTCTAATTGGCATGGACTGGTTAGGAAAACACCATGTTGTCCTAGATTGTTACAACAAGACAATCACATGTCTTGATGAAGAAGGGAAGCAAGACAAGGTTCAATGCATTACAAGAGTTCTAGATGTTAGAGATATTTCAGCTATGCATTTGAGAAAGAGTTTGAGGAAGGGATGTTAGATTTTCGCAGCCCACATGGAAGAGGCAACCAAAGATAAAGTGGCAAGTATTGAAGATGAAGTGGATCTGGTGATCCACTTAATGAGAACATCATGAATACAAAACATAATTCCATATTTCCATAATAAATAATATTTATTTACTATTCATTTTACATATTTACTTGACATCATATGAAATACAATACGTGTATATAAATACACGTGGGGAATGATAAGTCATGTTCTTTCCAAAGATCATGATTTATCATTGACTTATCATTTACATTATAATGCCTATTTACATAATAACAAACCTATAACATATTATTAAATAATAATAAATGTAATATACTAGGTATATACAGAAGACCATCTGGTCTTGAGGGATTTTGAAGATGTTTTTGGGGAAATCCCAGGATTTCCACCAAAGAGAGACATTGATTTCACTATTGATTTGGTGCCAAGAGCTACCCCAGTGTCCAAGACACCTTACAAAATGGGGACACCAAAATTGAAAGAGTTGCAGATGCAGCTGGAAGAAATGTTAAAGAAGGGGTATATACGCCCAAGTGTGTCACCTTGTAGTGTACCAATTCTTTTTGTTAATAAGAAAGATGGAAATTTAAGGCTCTGTATTGATTTCAGACAACTGAATAAGGTCACCATAAAGAAGAAATATCCTTTTCCAAGAATTGATGATTTGTTTGATCAACTGAAAGGTGCAAGAATATTTTCCAAGATTGACTTGAGATCGAGTTATCATCAAGTAAGGATAAAGGAAGAAGACAATATTTAGGACAAGATATGAGCATTATGAATTCACGGTAGTACCATTTGGACTATCAAATGTTCGATTTGTTTTTATGTGCCTAATGAATGGAGTGTTCAAGCAGTACCTAGACAAGTTTGTAATTATGTTCCTAGATGATATACTCGTCTACTCTAAGTCAAAAGAGGGACATGAACATCATTTGAGAATGGTGTTGCAAGTTTTAAGAGAGCATAAATTGTATGCTAAGCTAAGTAAGTGCATTTTTTATCAAAAGAAAATCCACTACTTGGGGCATATAATTTTAGCAGAATTGATATCAATGGATCATGAAAAGATAGAGTCCATTAGAGGATGGATAACGCCAAATAATGTGACAGAGGTCAAACCATTCATGGGTCTTGTCATTTATTACTGAAGATTCAAAAAAGGGTTTTCAAAGGTTGCAATTCCAATCACTTCTTTGCAAAAGAAGGGAGTGAAATTTGAATGGACTTCCAAGTGTGAAGAAAGCTTTCAGCAACTGAAATTTTTTTTACAAGTGCGCCAATATTAAAGATTGAAAATCTAGATGAATATTTTGTTGTATGCACTGATGCATGCAAGGAAGGGCTTGATGGAGTCCTTAGTCAAAAATATCGTGTGGTATGCTACGAGTCCATAAAACTAAAAGAGCATGAGAAGAATTATGCTACACATGATTTAGAATTAGCAACAATTGCACATGCATTGAAAATGTGGAGACATTACCTCACGTGGAGGAAATTTGAGCTAAGGACATACCACTATGGTCTGAAACATTTGTTTGGACAACCAACATTAAATGTCATACAAACTAGATGGTTGGAATTTCTGAGTGAATGTGACTTTGAAATTAAGCATATAAAGGGCAAGGAAAATCAAGTGGCTGATGCACTCAGCAGGAGAGCTCATGAAGTGCATATTGCATCCGTCATCATGTACATGACTAATTTGAAATATCAAATAATTGCAACAACAAATTCAAATCAACTTTATTTAAAAATAAATAAACATTACAAGAAGGAAAATTAAATTTAATTATTATGAGCTAAAAGAAGATGAAATTCTAATGTATAAAGGAAAAGTATGTGTGTTGAATTCCAATGAGCTGAAAAATGCAATGTTGAAGAAAATGCATAATGTGTCATATGTTGGGCACCCATAGTATCAAAAAAAAAAATTGCATCTGTAAGAAGCCAATATTGTTTTCCAGGAATGAAAAAAAAAAAGCAGCTAATTACATAATCAAGTGTCTAGAATGCCAAAAGGTGAAGACAGAGCATAGACATCCAGCAAGGCTATTGCAATCATTTCTTATTCTAGAATGGAAGTGAGAAGTTGTCACAATGGATTTTATTACTAAGTTTCCCAGGACAGTGAAGCAACATGACTCCATCATGGTGGTGATGGATAAATTAACTAAGGCAACACATTTTATTCCCGTGAAGACTACGCACAAGGAAACAAATAGTGTAGATATTTATATGAAAGAAGTTGTCAGGGTGCATGGGGTGCATAAGTCAATAGTCTCAGATAGAGATCCAAAGTTTACTTCCAATTTTTGGAAGGGTTTGTTCAAAGGATTTGGTAGAAATCTAAATCTCAATGCAACATATCACCCAGAGTCAAATGGACAAATGGAAAAGACTAATAGAATAATTGAGGATATGATCACAATGAATGTGATGGACCAACCATCAAAGTGAGAAGATTATCTTCATTTAGTTGAATTTGCATACAATAATGGGTATCAAGCCTCATTAAAAATGAATCCATTTGAAACATTGTATGGAAGGAAGTTTAACACTTGAATAAGTTGGGATAATCCAGGAGATAGAGCAGTTGTTGAGCCACATTTGTCAAAGGAATTGGAAGAGAAAATGACAAAGATCAAGCCGAATTTAAAATCTTCCCAGGATAGGCAGAAAAGTTATGTAGACAAGAACAAAGTTTTTAGAGATTACAAAGTGGGAGAACATGTGTTCTTAAAAGTGAAGGAAAAAAGAAGTTCGCTAAGATTAGGAAGTTTTCCAATGTTGGCAGCGCGATACTGTGGCACTTTCGAAATCTTAGAAAAGATAGGGCTAGTTGCATACATGCTATCATTTCCTACATCTATGAGAGTGCATAATGTATTTCATGTGTCATTATTAAATAAATATGTGCATGACCCTAACCACATAATTGATTGGAATGTGATCCAGGAGGAGTACGAAAGAGATTTATGGGTGGAACCAGTACGCATCCTAGACTGGAAAGTCAAAGTGCTTAGGAACAAGGCCATAGGTTTTGTCAAGGTTCAATGGACTTGCTACAGTCCTAAAGATGTTAAATGGAAGCATGAATAAAACACGTAGGAAGAATACCCACATTGTTTTTACAATTTTGAAGGAAACAAAATGCAAGACTCCATTTTGAGCAGCTAGAGTTCTGGAACCACATTTGAAAGTCCTAGCCAACTACCCTCAAGACCCTGATAAAAGAATGGCACGTTCCTTGGGTTAATCCTAATAAACGAATGGAACATTCCTAGGGTTATCCCTGATAAATGAATGGTGCATTCCTTGGGTCAGCAGGTTGAGAAGAATAAGAGATTTTGGTTGGAATTGTTGTTGGAGTTGTGAAATTGCATAATTTTATTTTCTAAGTATTGTGATGTAAATTTACATAAATGTATATTGACATAGTGTGCACCGAGGACAGTGCACAATTGTAGGGGAGGGGGAATGTAACATCCCCACTATAATCCCTATTTTAATTAATGCTTAATATAGATATAATCTGTGGTTATGGCCAAACGATGTACTATGTGAATTGTCTTTCTGAATTTTAATAATAAAATGTGATGCCAACTGCTAAGGGGACATGGACAGAGATGGGCGTTGAATTGATCCACGAGAGAGGGGAGGGTCTAGGAGAATGTCTAAGAGGGGTCCAAGGGGGAAATACCCATGTCTAATAATTCCACCCACATTCCTAAATTTTATTATCATTATGTAGTAAACTCTAGTTTTTTATTGAGTGTCCCCAAAGCCTATCATTGAATGCATGTAAGAGGACGGGTGTGAGAAGTCACATCCTATAGTTACTGGGATCATGGGGGTTCAGTACAATCAGCTTGGGGAAGTGTGTGAGTCAAGAAAGGCAACCAAAGGAGAGGAAATTTGTATGGGATGTTACAACAATTTTAGACAGTGAAGTTTTTAGCATGAATAAAAAGTAGAGAGCATGAAAAAGAGTTGGGAGATGGAGCTGGAGCATCCATGGAGGGAGAATTATAGAGCATGTTGGAGCGTATCTAGAGCACTTTGGAGATAAATATTGAAGATCTAAGTTGTCAGGCCTGAAGAGTGAACTCTTGTGTGAGTTTCACTGTAACAACAAATGTTTGTTGTTGTAGCTGGTAGTTTTCCTGGAAGTGAGTTCCCAACTGAAATATTCCTGGTTACCTGTACTAGAGAGACCCTGATAAACGAATGGGATGCCTGAGGGATTGAGATTAGTGAAGGGTGTTACACATTATTTTCGTCACCCTTATGACCGTTAATGATGTAAACCTATCTGTTGCCTTTAGAGGGGTCAGTGGTCTGAATTCCTGAAGAAAGAAGGGAGAAGAACTTTACCTGAGAGAAGAAGTTGGATTTTCCTTTGAAAAAACCCTATTAAGGAGGATTTCCGCAGGTTGCTATATACACAGGGTGTCGAAATGTCTAATTTTTGCAAGTTGCTCTATAGCTAGGGTGCGATGGCCTCCTATGCGTGGAAAAAACGAGCATCTTCTTGATTCTTCTAGAAGGAGAACCTTTTATGGTGAGGTGGCCTCCGAATGGTTTGGATCTTACTCGCTTTCATGATTTAGTGGGATCATGCTAACCTCCTCACCTTATCCTTTTTAGCTTATAAAAGGAGAGGAACTCTCATGGAGAAAGTTAGCTTGATTGGGTTGGAAAGTTCTTGAGATTTTGAGATTAGAAATTTGGCTTGAGATTGTTAATCTTGGTTAGATTGGTTTTGAGCTTTGTGTTACACATAAAAAATAATCACTTTGATAGTGTCGCAAGTGTCGTCATTACAAAGGTCGCAAGTGTCGCATTTTGCTCACAAGGTCGCAAGTGTCGCATGTTGATCACAAGTGTTGCAAGTGTGAAAGAAAGAATGCTGCCATGATGCCTATGTCGTGCCTATAACAACATGAGAAGGACACTTGAAACACCTCAAACATTTGATTTGGAAGAGGAGAAATGATTCAGCAAGCTTACAAACCTTTTGCCATCTGAAAGCACCTCAAAAACTGAGTTTTTGGAGGGGAGCGCTCCCCTATACCTCTTCTGGGAGTGTTGGCGCTCCCCCTTACACTGTCTGGGAGCGTTATAAAGCTCTTTGGCCCTTTTGAGGGAGCACTGGTGTCTTTAGGAGTGCTGGCTCCCCCCTTAAGCCTAATAGGGAGCACTACAGTGCTTTGATGGCCCTTTTGAGGGAGCGCTACCTATTCTAGGCAGTAGTTAAGTTGTTGAGATGAATGGGGGAAGGATCCTTTCATTCTTGGAAGGTAGTTGAGCTCAAATCCTCAATCAAGCCATGATCTTAGGGTAGATATCTAACTGGAGGAGGAAAATCCTCAACTCACCCCAAGGATATCTCAAGTTGTTAAGCCTTTCCAAGGTTATATAAGCAAGCTTTCTAATGGTGAAAGGGACTGGAAAAGGAGAATCACACCAAACTTATGATCTTATAAGTGGTGCTGGAACAGAGATATTTTGGAGGCAAGAGACCTATGATCTCATAGGGAGAAATCAGTGAAGCTATCATAATTCAGATCGTGGATCTTTTGAGCAAGGGGTAGACAAGGAGGACTTGGCGAAACTGTTGCAATCCATCTACGGTTGTAAGCAATGTTTTGTCCTCATTGATATAAATTGCTTGGCCTGTTTCTTTCTAATTCATGTTCAATCTCACATGAATTTGTCTCTTTAGTAGATAGACCTATTTCGGACTAATCTTGATAGAGTAGGAAGTGGTCGTACTTTGTTTGTCTACATGATCCATCGAGGAGCGAAAGATTGGAGCTCAACCCGGAGCGTGCAGGGACAAACACCGGTAAAAGGTACTTATTTTCTCCTTCCTTCTCACACACTAGTCCACCTAGATCTAAAAGGAAGTCAGTGACCATGATAAGCACTTTCTGTCTTAGAGTTAAGAGTCTAGCTCTTTGAGGAGA
>ML802260.1:117607-150693 GCA_009831015.1 Picea engelmannii
TAGAAGGAGAAGCTTCTATGGTGAGGTGGCCTCTGAATGGTTTGGATCTTACTCGCTTTCATGATTTAGTGGGATCATCCTAACCTCCTCACCTTATCCTCTTCAGCTTATAAAAGGAGAGGAACTCTCATGGAGAAAGTTAGCTTGATTGGGTTGGAAAGTTCTTGATCTTTTGAGATTAGAAATTTGGCTTGAGATTGTTAAGCTTGGTTAGATTGGTTTTGAGCTTTGCTTTCTCAAGATAGATTGTGAGTAGCTATCAGATCCATGGTCTTAGAATCCTTGGAGCAAGAAGTGTGTGGGAAGCAAGGAACTGTTGAAAGGAACCTTACGACATCAAGGCATCCGGTTGTAATCTCTCTTCCTATTATTTAATATAATACAGTGGCATGCTTCTTTCTCATAGAATTATCTTTATTTTATTGCATAATTCCTTGATCATATGCATAGGTTGTCATTGAATATACTTCTACTTCTTTCACGTTGGTTGGTTTGTGTCTCACTGCAAGATCAGTATCACAAGAGCACTAGAACAAAATAGGAACAACAAAGACATAAGGAAGCGACACTTAAAGGTATGTATCTCGTCTTTTGTTTGGTAGTAAATTCGATGATTAGAGCCTAGGGAAAGCGTCATGTCCTGTCGTGTTTTGTTCTAGATCTAGGTGGATCTAGGGAGATTAGTTTATGTCCCCATTTACCGATTTATCCAATAACAAAGGGGTACATTTCTTGGGTTGGGCAGGTCGAAAGGAAGAGAGATGATGGAAAATCAGGATAGCTGTAGGAGAATACCAGTGGGTTATGGGTTTTATGAGCTGTGAGAGCACATTGAGAGACCACCATGTTTTGTGGATTGCTAGCCCTAGCTCGAGGGGGACTTTTTGTTGAGATTTGGAACAACAAGTTTATGGTTGGGTGGAACGTTCGTCTCAACAAATTAGTTGCACAACTGTTTATAAAATATACATGTTTTATCTTGCTTTAGTTTGTATTATCAATGTATTGGTTATGTATTAATTCGATAATTGAGAATGATTTATATGTTGTTGTAATAAGTTATTACTACATGCATGTGTGATTTTAGCGTGTTGTAGATGCATCTAATTTACGGTAATAGACAATCGTTAAATCTGGTTGTAATTATAGATGATAAACTACCATAAATTAATTAGTTAATTGAAATTTTTAATTTTTATGAGTAATATGCACCGTAATGTTCCTCAATTGGGTTGGGGGATATTACAACTCCACCCATCACTAGGGGGAAATGAAACTATGATGTTAGAAAAGAGTTCCTAGGTATAACTTTTAAAGGAAAAATATTAAGATACGACCCTTGAGGAAAGGAGATGAAATTGAAATTAATTGTTTAGCCAATGCTTTAATAAAATAATAATAAATAAAAGAAGGGAAATTAATTTCAAAAAATCATTTAAATAATTGAAACAAGACTTATAAGGTCAAAGATAAGATGATTAAAATGGAAGACTCAAATGGTCAGATAAAATAAAAATAACGTAAATAGATTATAAGGATAAGAAGGGTCAAGAAAGAAGAAGGCACGAGAAGGGGAAAGGGGAATGCAACAAAGGAGTAAACTTAGAAAATTAAAACCAAATTAAAACAAATTAGGTTTGATGACCTAAGAAATGAATGATAGGCTTCCATGATTCACTAAGTTTGTAGCCATCATCACGATTAAAATTATTGGGATGTTTTTCAATTTCCAGCGCTTCCCGAATGATGTGAGATGAGTGATAGGGTGTTGAGACCGATATTTTGGTTTGGTCAAAGCAAATTAGTTGTTTAGATTTGAAGGAGTGTTTAAAAATAATTTACTTGGAGATAGGATTGTGGGTTGTGTCAGCTATATGTTATTTGAGACGAACTTTAAAGGATATGTCAGTTTTGCCAATGTATGATTTTCCACAGGAACAAGGAATTTGGTAAACTCCTAGATGAAGCATCAAGTCAGATTTATCCTTAGCAGTTCTGAATAAAAACTGAAGGGGTTTCTAGGGTTTGAAGATGGTCTTGATATTCTTCATAGTTAAAATTTTAGAAATGTGATCAGTAGTGCCCTGTTTGTAGGGAAGAAAAATGAGAGCTAGAGGTGGCGAAGAGGAGGAAGAGTTCTTTTATTTGGGATTGCAGACTGAGCGAAAGGATTTGTTGATTTGAGAGATGGAGTAACCATTGGACATCAAGGCCTTAGTTAGGTGGGTTGTTTGCTTCTCAAGGAATTGAGGAACAAAGATTTAGATGGTTCGAATAATCAAAGTTTTTAGAACAACGAATTTTTGGGTTGGATGATGATGGGATTGGGCATGAATGTATATATCAGTATGGTTTTTTTTTTCAATAAACTTGGTGGGTAAGGGAGCCATTAGGAAGATGAGAGATAAGAACATCTTAAAAGGGGAGAGAATTTTCCTTTTGCATTTCCATCTAGTAAATTGGATATGGGGGAAAATGCTATTAAGATGGTTAAAGAATGAGATCAGAGAGGGATGACCATGAGACCAAACAACGAATGTGTCATTAACAAATCTAAACCAACTCTTTGGTATGAGATGAAGGTTGTTTAAGACTAAAGTCTCAAAATGTTCCATAAACATATTAGCAACCACGGGGGATAAGGAAGACCCTATGACTGTACCTTTTGTTTGTTGATAGCATGTCCCTTTAAATGTAAAAAAAAGTAGAGGTGAGACATATATCAATGAGGTTAAGGGTTTCAGGGTCAACTAGCTTAGATATCATGAATTGTGGTAAATAAGAAAACAACATCAAAATCGACCATAATATCATGTTCAACAAGGTGGAGATTCTATGTTTTTTGAATAAAATCAGAAGAATCTTTAATGAAGAAATAAGTTTTTCCAATGAAGGACTTAAGTTTGTCATCAAGAAAGCAGGAAGGACATGAATGGAAGCACCTATAGTGCTTACTATAGGTTTGAGGATGATGTTTTTTTTTGTGAATTTTAGGTTGTCCATAGCTCCTAGGGGTTTGAGGGTTAAGTGAAATAAGATGTTTTTGAATGTTAGGATCCAAATGGAAGTTTTGATGACTTTGATGACAATGCTAGCTATGATATTCAAAGGGTTTTTAGCAAGAAGTTTGTATGAGAGAAAAGAAAAAAGATCACAAAGTTTGGATTCATAGTGGAGACATTCATAATAACAATTACAACTATTTTATTATTTTACCACATTTTTAATAGGTATTCATAATAACCGTAACAACTATTTTATTATTTTACCAACATATTCTTGTCGTTTACTCAACTCTCATATGTTAATATTTTTCCTTTAAAAATTACACCTTAAGACTCTTTTCTAACATCATAGACATTTCAAAACTATTTACAGACTTAATATCAAGAAATCTCAAGCATCAAAATTACTAATGTTATATTCACTATTTTCAATGAAAATAGTAAAATAGAAAAAGCCATTAACAAAAAAATATAAAAAAATAAAACAGTGAATATTAACTTTGTAATTTTTTTTAATTATAACGAGGTTGAACTTCTGTTTTTGTTTTATGATTTGGATTTCAATGGCGGTTAACAATATTAGAGTTGACCATGAAACTGGAAAATATTTTTCGGCCCCCGGATAAACATAGATTGTTATAAAATATTGAAAATCTCATGGTTTTACCGGCTCTACCTAGTCTTCAAAGTTTCGGGGATCAAATCTTGTACAGCAAGTGATGTTGACCGTGTGTTGGACAGGCTTGCTCTGTATACTCCTCCGCAATTTGAAATAAGATTCTGGTCTGCTTCAACCTCATTTAGAGCTCCCACGTCGTCATATTGCTTGTACTAACCAAACTGGACATTGACACAGCTCGAATCCAAAACACGCTTGGAGGTAAGTTTTGTCTTCACTCCCATTTGAGTTTTGTAAACGAGACAAAACAAGCTTTTGCATGATGTTGTATGGATTCATGAAACCGTTTTGTTTTGATGGCATTCTTTATTTGGGTTTTCTTGAATTAGATTTTATAGAAGATGGCTGCTGGAAACCGAAGAATTTCCGCTGCCTCTGCCCGAGCCCACACCAGAAAGGGCAAGTCAGGCAGCAGATCTGCATTCAGTAGAGGTGAGTCAATCATGATCCCAATATCCAATACCTTCCATACTCAAATACCCAAATTGCTAAGCAAATGCATCATCTTTTCATTTCAGGTTTATGGAAAAAAATGGCCCTTGTTTCAATGGTGGGTTTCCTTGCATGGGCATACAAGGCCATCCAGCCACCTCCTCCTGTTATCTGTGGAACCCCCAATGGACCTCCAGTGACTGCTCTTCGTATTCGCCTTCAAGATGGAAGACATTTGGCCTATAAGGAAAGCGGAGTTCCAAAAGAGAGAGCCAAGTATAAGATCATCACGACACATGGTTTTATGGGATCCAGAAATGATTCCCTCTTTTCTGAGGTATCAGCTGCAGAGTAACATTATATGGTGTCTGAATTTAGTGGTTGATACTGGTGAGCTTGTAATGATGCCATTCTTTAATCTTGCAGGAGCTCCTGGAAGAGCTTAGCGTGTATGTTGTAAGCTTTGATAAACCTGGGTATGGAGAAAGCGATCCTCATCCCAATCGGTCTGTGAGAAGTGGAGCTCTTGACATTGAAGACCTTGCAGATCAACTTGATCTTGGTCCCAAGTTTTACGTGATAGGCATCTCCATGGGGGGATATCCGATATGGGGATGCCTCAGATATATTCCACACAGGTTCTTATCATTTGCTTTCCCAACTCTGAACTTGAACTTATTGTCAATTAGCATAAATCCATTTTATTATGAGATCTATTAAGCACCAACTCCTCTGAACTTATTGTCATAACATAGATTTAGGTTATCATTTGCTTTCCCAACTCTGAACTTGAACTTATTGTTAATTAGCATAAATCCATTTTATTATGAAATCTATTAAGCACCAACTCCTCTGAACTTATTGTCATAACATAGATTTAGGTTATCATTTGCTTTCCCAACTCTGAACTTGAAATTATTGTTAATTAACATAAATCCATTTTATTATGAGATCTATTAAACACCAACTCCCCTGAACTTATTGTCGTAACATAGATTTAGGTTATCATTTGCTTTCCCAACTCTGAAGTTGAACTTATTGTTAATTAGCATAAATCCTTTTTATTTGAACTAGTATAAATCCATTTTATTTGAACTTATTGTTAATTAGCATAAATCCATTTTATTATGAGATGTATTAAGCACCAACTCCTCTGAACTTATTGTCATAACATAGATTCATTCTAAACTCAAATCTATTAAGCATCAAAGATTTAAAAAAAAAAAAAAAACAATACAAACCTCAATGCTTTTTTTTAATCCATTTCGACCCTTAATAAATCTCATATGACCGCCTAATCTGGAGAGCACATTGTTTATCTGGGCACAATTATATTACTTGAAGTAATATCATGAAGTACACACGAATCTTGGAGGTCTTTCTATCACTATAACCGAAAAACACAGAGGTTATGTTAGATTTTTTAAGGTAATTTTGGGATTCTACCTTTTTATTAAAATTATTTTTATAACACTGACATATGAATGGTGATAATGCGTCATAATGCAGATTAGCAGGTGCTGCACTCTTAGCACCTGCCATAAATTACAGGTGGCCTGGCTTCCCGGTTAATTTATCAAGAGAAGCTTATTATCAGCAACCCTTACAGGAACAGTGGGCGCTTAGGGTTCCCTACTATACCCCTTGGCTGACTTATTGGTGGATGACCCAAAAGTGGTTCCCTTCTTCAAGGCTTATTCAAGGGACATGGAAGCCTATAAACCGGCATGATAGGGAGCTGTTTATAAAATTTGCTGCAAGTGGAAGATCTGCTGAAGTATATATTTTTCCTAATTCCAAGCCTTATGTCTCTTGCTTATTTGTGGACAGTGAATAGAATGAATTTTTATATTGCCTTTCCTACAAACAACCATCAAATCAAAATGCTTTGCTGTTTTTTTTTCCAAATTGAATTGTTAAGTTTGCTTGAGGTTGGTTTTGCCACTTCTTCTCAATAATGTTCCAAAACCATCAAATCAAAATGCTTTGCTGTTTTTTTTCCCAAATTGAATTGTGAAGTTTGCTTGAGGTTGGTTTTGCCACTTCTTCTCAATAATGTTCCAAATTGAATTGTGAAATTTAATTGAGGTTGGTTTTACCACTTCTTCTCAATCAATAATGCATTTCATCTTAACCTTGGATCTATAAAAAGAAAAAGCAGAGATCAGAAATTAATAATATAAAACAAAATGATTTTATATTTGGAGTTTTTCTGATCTATCTTACCCCATAAAATCTATACTAATTTATTTATAGTCATTTAACTACAATAAGTATATTGTATTGGGATTTTTGTTTATAGTCATTTAACTACAATAAGTATATTATATTGGGATTTTTGTTATAACAGAGATCTCCCTAGGGCTAGGCTGTAGAGCACATTCCTTCTCAATGCATTAAAGAATTTCAATTTAACAAGCATTGACATTGTGCCTGAGTATGGATTCAAAGAACTCTTTCTCCTTATTAATCACTGATTTATCTATCTTTGCAGCGTCTAAAGGCAACACTGCAGCAGGGAGTGTTTGAGTCTTTACATCGAGAAATCATGATCATGTTCGGCAAGTGGGATTTTGATCCTATGGAACTCAACAACCCATTTCCTAACAATGGTGTTCCAGTGCACATATGGCAAGGGGATGAAGATGAACTGGTGCCAGCGTCCTTGCAGCGTTACATTGCTGAACGGCTTTCTTGGATCCACTATCACGAGATTCCTGAGGGTGGTCACTTATTTGTCCTGATGGAGGGCATTCCTGGTCGTATTTTGAGGAGTCTTTTGTTTGGAGAGGAATCTTCAAACAGTGTTGATTAGACCTGGGGTGTCTGAGTTACTCCTTTGGAGACCTGGTGGAATTTGTATTTTCAAATATTTGGATATGCAATGTTGGGTGCTTTTCAGCTCTGAGTAAAGTCCACCAGTAAGGTCCCATCAACACTTCCAATGTTCCTTTCCACGGCAAATATTGCAAGCTGCTATGAGGGATTTGTTATAGCATATTTTCTTTAGTTTTTTTTTAAAACCAAATGGAACATATTATGAGAACTATTCCATTAGTGCCGATTTTCTCAATAAGTTGGAATTCCTTATACAATCTTTTTGCCGTTTACCTTTGTTTTCAGAAGGCCTGCACTGTGCATTATGTATGCAATTTTTAAACTATTCCTGTCAAGATGTTCTGTCTCATGTAACAGTCATAATTTATGTTAACTTCACATGAATCAAATAGGGATTGGGGGCTTCAATATTTTGCCTGCAAGGCCTCGCATACCTCCAACATATTACTCTAAGGTGCATAAGCCACACCAAAACACCCTGTTTCTTGGAAATGAAACTCAAGTAAAAGCATGCATTGAACCAATTTTGATACTGAATTAAGTTTCAGAAGCATGTAAGGCTATGAATAATTTTTAATGTGCATCTCCTCTCTGTTGAAATTTACTGCACCAACTCCCATCTCTTATTATTACTCTAGCTAAAGTAGCTGCAACCTTCTTTATTGACTTTGTGGAACATATAGAAACATCTATTAAAAAAAAGCTCAAAGAAAAGGAGTAAAGAGATGAATATGAGGATTGTGACATTTTTAATTTTTGAAAACTATTATGCATATTTTTCACATGAAATGAATATTTCTATTTTGCAAAAACAATTTGTCAATCTTCTCATCGCATTAACAAAGTTTCCTAATTTTATTATCTATTTATGCTTTTTTATAAGGTTATTATGATTAAAAGTCAAATTATAATCAAATAAAATAATATAGTATGGGTAAAAACCAAGATATAATCAACTAAAATCTACTGTAATTGATCAGTGATAAGCTACTTTGAACACCGTATATCTGTAATTAGTTTACAAGTTTACTCTGTAAGTGATCAAGTTAGGATGATGAAAGTAAGTTCCATTTCAGGACCATTGAATATAGAACAGATCCCGTCCTCGCTTGGTTAGACCAAGGAGAAAAGATTAGGGTGCAATATTCTATTTTAATACTATTAAGCGTGTTGTAATGTTATGTAAAAGTATGTTAAGAACATTGGGTGATGGCATAATAATTTTCTAAAATAGAAGCTCAAATAGAAAGACCTACTGAGTAAGAAATGTAACTTTACACAAATATTTTGTTGTGTTGTTTATTCATTTTATTATGATAAAATTTATCTTAATTTTCAATTTATTAAGCACTGTGAGGAATCAAAGAACCCTAGGAGCAAGTTTATTGTTGTTTAAAAAATATGGAATTAAAATAGATTCATATTAGTTTTTAAGAACCCTAGGAGCAAGTTTATTGTTGTTTAAAAAATATGGAATTAAAATAGATCCATATTAGTTTTTATTTAAGCACTGTGAGGAATCAAAAACCCTAGAAGCAAGCTTCTTGTTATTTTAAAAATTTGAAATTAAAATAAATCCATATTAGTTTTTATTTATTTATTTAATTTTATGTATTTTTTAAAATTCAAAATTGGATGTCAATTTTCTTTACATTTATTTTATAAGTATCATAAACATATCCTTTTCCACCCAGAGGTGTATAGCACGCCTCACTTCTCTAAGTGCAAATGTATAAAGAACGCGTGGAATAGGTTACCTTCCAAACATAAAAAGGGGTTTTCCATATATGATAAATGGATCCATTTTATTCCTAACTTGTTGACGAAGAACACAAGTCATATGTGGTGCCTGAAGGAAAAGTACCACTTTTCTTTTGATCATTAAGCAAAATCAATCTAAAAATTAACTCCTTTATTTTCGGGGCAAGAAAACATCATTTCTATTCATAAATTAAATTGAAATTACATTGTTCATTTACGATTTGCACCACATATTTCCAAGACCTTTTTGCTGTACTGACATASAAAACAGAGTCTCAAAAAGCAAAACATGTCCTTCTCCAGGACAACAGCTCCTTACACTCCTCTTTATACTTCATTAAATAGTCCATTGCTAGTTTTATATCAATCACAAAAAAACAAAATGACAAACAGCAGTACCCCTATTCTACAGAAATTTTGAACATCATAGAATTACTCGAAAGAAAGAAAATAGAAACAGACTGTGTCTCCCTTAAAATTCATGTCAAACCAATCAGAACCTTCAATGAGAACTAACAGTATAGCTCTCACTGTTCTCTTCCAGAATCAAAGTGCCCAGAGGAACCTGTTGGGCCTCTGTTGACAGAGCTGCTGCTTCCCATTCAACTCTCGATAAAGATGTTTGAAAGAAATTACATCAAAATTATTTTTTGTCATCTCCTTTAACTGATCTCCGATTGTCCTGAGAGTGGTATTGGAAAGCTGAATCCTCTCATCCAATTGATCATTCAACTGGAATACCAAAAAACCTGAATTTTCTTTACATTTTTTCCCTGGAGAGACATTGGAGTAGAAACCTTGGAGACATTGAATTACAAACCTTAATGCCATAAATTCTGCATAATGGTTTGATCAATCCCCAGGTTAGCCTTGAACTTTTACTCTATGAGACTCTGATAGATACAGCACTCCACCAGCACGACTGACATCTGGATTACCTTGCCTTGCACCATCAAACAAATCCCATGCTTGGGTTTTATCAATCTCGAGGGGCTCTAACTGCCTTGGATCCCTTTGTTTGACAGGCATCTAGAGAAAATAGATCTAATCTTACAATTTGAAAAGGAGGAACAAATTTCATAAATCCTTTATCTACTTACTTCAACTAGGCTGTTTCAATATTTTGGTGGCATTAAAATGAAAAGGTGTTCCAAGTAATGCGTCTGTTGCCCTTTTTATTGACTACCTGGAGCCCTTGTTCTTGCAATTTTCTTCTTGCTACCTTCTAGCCTTTGTTGTTGCCTTCATGAACTATTGACTTGTTACTCTACTTACCTCTATGGAAAGCTATATATATATATGAGGGACCTTATTGTTGCGACTTTTTGAGAATGTATCTTTGCCCTTGGTCTTGTTGGTGTTAGTAAAGAGGCCTCGGTCAAGTTAGTGTTACAAGGTCTTTTATAAACAACTCTCTACCTTGAGTAAGAAGACTTTGGTTGGGTTGGTGACAACAAAGTAATTTTTTTGCAATATCAAAACTATTAATTTTCAAGTCATCAAAAGCCAGCATGTTTGAATGAAGTCATAACCTTTTTTTTTCTTCAGAAAAAATATCCGTTATTTTAGTTATAAAAAAAAATTACATAGTCATATGACTCATGGTATTAAAAAAAGGCTCAACAGCCATTTATAGCAGCAGCGCTTATACTTGCAGTATTTTTTGTTATATATCAACAAACTGTATCATCAGAAATAGTGCTATTCAACAGCCATTTATAGTAGCAGCTCTTAATACTTACCTTTTTACATATCAGCAAGTTGTATCCTAAAAAATAGTGTTGTTCCCTATCTCAAATAAGCACAATAATTACATCATTAAAAAAGTAAAAGTTGTAAATAGTCCGATGTCCTAATACAGAAAAGTGTATCATTATAGCCAAGGTACATGAGTAAATTCATTGGTATGCTCATCCTATTGAATGGATATAATCCAAGTATTGTGCTCCAGTTCCGATTCATCTTTTGAAAGCCCATTCATTATTTTGTTCATGTTCTTGTATATGTGAGACAATGAGATATGTGAGAAAGCTGTCATTTGTATTTGTATATCATTATGTACGGGCTGTAAAGTGAAATTTCTGAGTGAAACTTTCTTTCGTAATCATTGGATAACCAAAAGTGAGTCACCAAAAAATTGTATTTGTGAAACACCATGTTCTTGGGCCAATTGAAAAAACAATTTGAATGCCATCAGTTCATTGTGGTTAATAGATTCCTTTCCTATACCAATTTTGAAGGATATAAAATGATTGAAAAATAAATATAAGATTCCTCTTGCATCTCCTTTAGGACAGCTTCTCTGTGATACATCATCAAAGTATGCCCAAGGGATAGATAACCTCTTCTTTCAATTAATGTATTTTTTGTTTTTCCTTGCCCTA
Organism: Picea engelmannii; assembly: GCA_009831015.1. NCBI lineage: Eukaryota > Viridiplantae > Streptophyta > Pinopsida > Pinales > Pinaceae > Picea > Picea engelmannii. The sequence continues at coordinate 128,707 of ML802260.1, forward strand.
TGGGTAAGCATTTAGGATATTTAGAGACTGGTTCACACATTTGAGAGGGAGAGTCTCATTTCCTTCAAAAAGCTTCATATTTCTAGCAAGCTAAATTCCCCAAACTATGTTTAGTGGGATGAAGCCACAACCCTTACTCATCCATGTCCTTGTATAGTTGTGAGCATCATCTATGTGGATCAACCTCAAAAGCTCATTTCCTCGTAATGTCAATACAATGTAGACTCCCCATCATATCCCTGCACAACTAAAGAAAGAGGGCATGAAGCAAACTAAGACTACTCATCATGTAAACTGACAACAACAAGAAGGCTTGAAGAAGCATTGAAAATATAAGTGACCATATTGTTCTCACCGTAAGACCCATGGGCACAACATTCATGTATTCCATATGCTTAAGAGATATAAGAGAAAAAATGCTCCCAAGAATGTTTTAGTTGCCAAAATGGAACCTAGACAACCCTCTTCCCAATCACCAAGAGTTCAAAACTATGTCCATGAAGGTTTCATGCTCCAAAGTCAATCAAGGCAATCACCCACCGGCCCTGGATGCATGTTCTGAAGTCACTATGGATTTCTTGTGAAGTATAGTTTCGTGTGTTCGATAGTCAATGGTCGTGAGCTTGTGTCAATGACGACAGTGTTAGAGTATGTGCCGGATATAATACCTTCCTCATTAAGAGGGAGTGTTGAGATTTTATGTAATTTCGAAAGTTATTCTTAAGTGTTAATGTTTCAACATTGGGCTGACATTCTCCCAAGATTGGTCATGGTAATTTGACCAATGGGGAATGGCCATGGCATAGTCTTCTAAGGACATAAGACTCAAAGTGTGTGGCTTTCAACATCCGAAAGGACTGAAATTCTTCCTGTGGCACAGATGTCAACCTGATCAGGAACAATGGTCTTTGTAGTCACAAAACACTATGTTGAGTACGTGGCAACTACAGGACACTAGATGGGAAGATTAAAGAAGGCTTTATATGGACGAGATCTTTCTGAATCAAGGGAAATATATAGTGGAAATCTTGAAGAGGTTCGAGATGTTGGATTGCAAGGCAATGGCTACACCTATGGTATCAAATTTGAAGTTGTGCAGGATACAACTTCAAAGATTGTGGATGTTACTTTATATAGGGAGATGGTGGGTTCATTGATGAACTTGACAAACACAAGACTATATATATGTTTTGCTGTGAACACCCTGAGTCAATATATGGAGCATCCCGGGTAGGTTCATTTGGTCGCAGCAAAACATGTGATGAGGTACCTTAAGGGTACATTGGATTATGGTCTTAGGTATGTGACAGACTATGAGTTTGGGTTATATGGATATTTAGATTCATATTGGGCCGACAATATTCTTGATTAGAAGAGTACTTCAACATATTGCTTCAATCTAGGCTCCAGTATGGTTTCATGGAGCATCAGGAAGCAGTTCTGTGTAACACTCTGTATGACTGAGGCAGAGTATGTGGCAGCATGTGTAGCAAGTTGCGAACCAGTGTGGCTTCAAAAATTGTTGAATATTGGACTAAATTTGACTTGTAGGTAAGAGCTACAAGAAGAGGATGACGAGACTTGTTCTAGAGGACAAGAGATGAAGTGAGCATGTTGAAGATTCAGTTGATATTTAGTGCTCGAGAGGGAGCCAAACAACTAGTTCCAGAGGGAGATGGGTACTATAGTAAGGAGCATGAGGCTCTATCAGATGCAGGAAGCAGTCATGTGTGGCGCTCAGTATGGCTGAAGATGAGTATGTGGCAGCATGTGCAGTAAGTCATGAAGCAGTGTGACTTCAGAAATTGCAGACTATTGGATTGAATTGGACTTGTAGGTAAGACCCACAAGAAGAGGATGATGAGACTTGTTCTGGAGGACAAGTGATGAAGTCAATAAGTTGAAGATTTAGTTGATATTCAGTGCTCGAGAGGGAGTTGGACGGTCAGTTCCAGAGGGAGCTAGGTACTACAGTAAGGAGTAAGAGGCTCCATCGAATGCAGGAAGCAGTCATGTGTGGCGCTCAGTACGACTGAAGCTGAGTATTTGGAAACATGTGCAATAGCAGTGTGGCTTCGAGAATTATTGTCTGGGTTATTTGGTCTCAGACTGGAGGCGACCTGCATTTGGTGTGACAACCAGAGTTGCATGAAGTTGTCAGAGAACCCTGTGGTCTATGACAGGTTGAAGCATATCGAGATAAGATATTACTATATCAGGGATATGGTGCAGAAGGGAGCAGTGAGGCTCTAGTTTTGTGACTACATAGGATCAAGTTGCGGACATGTTTACCAATTCGTTGTCGAGGATGAAGTTTGAGTACTTTAATGACAAGCTTGGCGTGGTCCCTCTTCAGAGGGAGTGTTCTCATCCAACATGAAAAAGGGTCGGCACTGTGGCATGTGGAACTCATCCAACATGAAAAAGGGCCAGCACTGAGATAGGTGGAACTCATCCAGCATGAAAAAGGGCTGGCACTGAGTGTTCTCATCCAACATGAAAAAGGGTTGGCACTGAGTGTTCTCATCCAACATGAAAAATGGCTGGCACTAAGACATGTGGAACTCATACAACATGAAAAAGGGATGGCACTGAGTGTTTTCATCCAAAATGAAAAAGGGTTGGCACTAAGACAAGTGGAACTCATCCAACATGAAAAAGGGTTGGCATTGAGTGTTCTCATCCAACATGAAAAAGGGTTGGCACAGAGACATGTGGAACTCATCCAACATGAAAAAGGGATGGCACTGAGATAGGTGGAACTCATCCAGCATGAAAAAGGGTTGGAACTGAGTGTTCTCATCTAACATGAAAAAGGGTTGGCACTAAGATAGGTGGAACTCATTCATCATGAAAAAGGGATGGCACTAAGTGTTCTCATCCAGCATGAAAAATGGTTGGCACTGAGTGTTCTCATCCATCATGAAAAATGGTTGGCATTGAGACAGATGGAACTCATCCATCATGAAAAAGGGTTGGCACTGAGTGTTCTCATCCAACATGGAAAGGGGCTGGCACTGAGACATGTGGAACTCATCCAGCATGAAAAAGGGTTGGCACTGAAACCGAGGGTGCACATGATCAGATACTAATGCATTGTAGGGTAGTGGATGTCCTCGGGACATGTTGTAGTTATTTGAGAACTACCCATGTGCCTTGAATGCATTGGCTGTGAAGTCACAAGGGTGTACATGATGAGGTACAAATGCATTGTGAAGTAATGGATGTCATGGTGACATGTTGAAGCTATTTAAGAGCTACCCACATGTAATCTTCAAAGATAATCTTGGCATAATGTAGAATGTCTCCCTCACTGAGAGGAAGTGTCGATATTTGGGTAGCATCGGAAAGACATTCTACTAGATTAATAATTAATAATATGATTATTAATTATTAAACAATATTATTAGTTATAATATTATTAATGCAATAATATATTTATAATATAAAGTATAAAGTATAAATATAAAGTATACTTATATTATATGTGTAATATAATATAAAGTATAAATATATTCATTACCCAAGGGTGCATCTCTTCATGGATGGTCACAATGATCACCATATGTTCTTTATATATAGAACACTCATCATTATAATAATATATTTATTCATACACAATATCATCTCTTATGAAAATTCAACACAAAGCATGTATATTTTGGGATTGTTCTAGAATGTGGACCTATTATCCATGAAAATCCCCTAGGAGGAACCCTAATCATATAGGAGGATATCATCTACAATTGATTAGAAATATTGGTTGGACATAGTACTAAACTCATGACAATGTGATTATTGATTCTTCTGATTCAAAGGGTAGCCCACTTTGCACCTTTGCTTGTACTTGCCCACTTTGCTTGTGAAATATGGAAAGGAAGATATTCAAGACCTTTGGGAAGATCATTGTGTGTGTGTGTGTGTGTGTGTGTGAGAGAGAGAGAGAGAGAGAGAGAGAGAGAGAGACTTATGAGGCCCAAGGGAAGGGATTTGGAGCTACCTCATCATGACAATGTATGAAACTCTATTGTAATTATTTCTACTTGTAATAGAATCTTCTTTGTTTTCCTCCCCCATATCTGCTTTTATTGATTTGATGCTCTTTTTATGCATTTACTTTCATTGAATTGTCAAGTAGATTAAAAGGTTTATATCTTGTTTAGTGAGCTAGATTTAGTTTTTTCCCATTATAGAGTAGAGAAAGGGTTTTCCTTGTTTTGTGTGCATATTTTCTTGGAGCTCGCTAATCCCCCTCTTGTAGCTCCAACTTAACATGAAGCTTGAACACTGTCTAAGGAGCACACTATAGGTTCTTCTATTTCCCTCCTCTCCAAAACCCTAGTTTATATTATTTCTTGCTTGTTTAGTTGGTAGAAACTCTTTTTGTTTTCTCAGTCACTAACATTCCAACATACTAGTGTAAGAGTGTTTAGTACCCACTGTATTAAATATCATTTCAACACTTTTGCCTGGACAAATAAGGGGAAATCAATTACATATTCCTCCGTTAGACACTAGGCTCACATACCCTTGCCTAAAATGGTCAAAAGCTTATTGTGTCTAAATTTTTTAGGTGTTGAATTTGCTCCCATATGACGTGAAATATTTTTTGTTACATGATTGCGAGTCATAAATAGGTTGTCCATTTTTCCTTCAAAATTCAACCTCCCTAGTTTTAACTCTAATTTCTTTTAAGCACCCTTCCTCTACGGAAGTTTGATTTTCTAAGTAGATACAAGGTAAATCCCACAAACTTAATGTAGGCCTTAAACTTTCTAAACATCCCCGCTTTAGAGGTACCTTACAATATGAATTAATAATCTTGCTTCCTTGTTTTCCCATTAATAAGGAGCTTACCCACACCCTTTTCCCGTTAAAGGCCCATTTCATGAGAACTTATGCTTGCCATGAAGCATAATACCCACTTGCATCCCATATTACCCAAAGCATCATGGGGGTGTTAAGAACAGGTATCTGGCATTATTAATTATTGTATGATTAATATTAAAACCCAAGCAAGAATAATCATCATCTCATAGAAATAAACATAACCCAATAAATGAGTGCATAACATCCTAAGATCAACACAAGTGATTGATGTATACTTCATATCCAAATAATCAATATAGTTCATATATACTTGATCCATTACAAAAGAGGCAAAGCCCCATATATATAGGAGTAGGTTTTATACTAATTTCCCTTAAAACCATAAAACTCGAGACCAGAAATCCCACCTACTAACCACTAATGTGAGCTATAACCACCCACTAAGGGTGGTTAAAGGCCATGAGAACCACAAGTCAAAATTAGTCAAGATAACTCCAACATCATGTCTTAATATTTCCTTGAGGACACAAATAATGGGGCATAAAATATATTTGACGAAGTAAATATTACATTCCAACATCCCTCTTTAATTAATATCCAATTGGAATAGATGTGATATATAAAAGGCCAAATAAACACTACAATTACCCCTCCTTAATGTTCAAGTGGGTAGGGAATACAATAATGACCAATGTTGACAACAACAACCCGACCATGAGGAGGTGTAAACAAACTCTTAATGGAGAGTCCATCTACAACATTGTAGCCTCCAAAAAACCTTCATAGGACCTCTTTGGCATTGAAGAAACAAATAAAGATCCTCGCTTTAAAACTATAGCCTCAAATAATGCCTTCACACATAATTATTTAACATTGGTGAAGAAAACACAAGGAAAACCAATTCCAAGTGCGAGAGGGCATATGCACAAACAATTAGAGTGGGAACTCAAGTCCCTTAATGTTGTCAAAGAACATTCTCCAAAAATGAATTAGATAGAAAAAGGCTTGTGACCATGTGTGCTCATGATGGTGAATAAGAAAACCAGCCATGCTATAATGATGATCAATAGGCTCAATATGTGCTCCAAACACAACATGCAATAAGATCATCTTCCCATCATAAAGAACACATGTGCCAAAGAGAAGCAATGGATAAAGGCATCATCAAAGATGTGAATTGTAGAGACTAATTCTATGGTCAATCAATCAAAGGGAGTAACAAGGATTGTATGATTATACATTGGACAATACAAGTTGATATGAAGTCCTCAAGCAAGTGCTAAAATATCACCATGATAAATCATCAATCTACTTCAATAGGCCCTAGTAGTTGACATTGATCTAAGATTTTTCCTTTTACACCTTTCACTAAAGAATTATAAGACAAATTCCAAACATATCATTAGAAATTTTGATACCTTGATGGAGATTGAGAATGCCTTTAATCACAATGATTAGGATATTTATATGGTTAAGATGTGGATGGTGAAGAACCTAGTATCGTGTTGTGACCCATACAACAACCATCCATTCTTTTAAATTTTTGAATAAATAATAATGGGTCCCTTTAAAAATTTTGGTATTAGGATTTGATTTTCATTAAGTATATTTTTTCTATCTATTTTGGTCCTATTTAAAAATTTCCCAATAAACCCCTTTAATAAAATAATAATAATTTAAGAATAAACTTTTGTTTTGAAGTCTCATGGTGGCTCGGTGGACCGGTGATACCATACCAAAATTCGGTATGCTATCTCCTCGATTGGATCTCCCGATGATCCGGTTGGCTAGTGAGCCGGTGATACCATACCAAAATTCTCCATGTATTCAATATTTTCAAATAAAAATCCCGGTCTCCCGGTGCTCTGGTTAAGAGGTTAATCATGAGATTAAGGTCCAATAACTAAAAATGTTTATCATAATTAAATTGGCTCCGGTCTCATTATTGTTTTTTAAGGAAAAAAATTAAATGATATTTGGTGAGTCGATGCTTGGTTATGGACATTGCTTAACATTTTCAAATGATTTAATTGTCTTTTCTCCATTTAATAACTATGACGTTGGAGTTAATGGGAATTAAATGAATTTATTGAAGCATTGGGTAATGAGTAAAGATCCATTAAACATATCGAATTCATGTATAACACTGTCTTCCACTTTGATTTTCATTCATTCAACATCTTTGGGTTCGATAGTTAACCTTAAATATACAAGTTCATGGATCTTAATAACACAAAAATCTTCATAATTTTTTTTTAATGGTTAGTCTTGTTGTTCATATCATTGATGAAACTAATAAAACATGGTCTATTTATTTTCAAAATATTACCTTGGTTTTCTTTCTACACGTATTCTCTATGACAAAATGACTAGGAAAGGAAAATAAAAACAATAGAAGGACGAGGAAGAAAAGATTGAGAAGAACTCGAATTCAACATTCTTCCTAAATACTGCTTTCAAGATAGGAGCCACCAACAACATAGAACGGAGCAAAATTTACAAGTTCATTTAGGATGGAGACTTTGTAGATGAATACGAGTTTGATGTTGATGACTTGGTTGATATCAAGAAGTCCTTCCTACACAAAATAGTTGTCATACCAACAATTCTTCCCTACTATGACATGGTAAGGTGGATCATTTATCACACTGATATTTCTACTTGCATTGTTGTGAATTACTCTCGTAAGATTGTTGGGTCATTCAGACTAGAAGACATCTCCAACATGTACAAATTAGGGCCACCAAAAATATATTTAGATGATAACTTTATTAAGAGTTTCATTAAAAAGGAGGTTGAAGGGGAAGGAGTGCAAATGAGTTATTTAATCAGATAATGGTGGCATGACTCCAATGTATTCAAAATTATAACATACAAGATATACCATGTTCCAAGATCGAAGAAACCTCCCATGCTAGTAGCTATCATGATCTGTTGCCTCTATGGTGAAAATGATTCTTTTAAATTTAAGTCGAGTTGAGTTCCTCTCATCCACCAAGTTCTCAAAGGATAAGTTTTCAACTGGGCTTACATCTTCTCTGCCAATACCAAGTTAGAGGTAAAAAAATCACAGGAAACACCCCCAGGGTATTTCCCAGGGTTCTTTATGTCAAGATATTTAATAGTTGATGTGTGTGCAATCACTCAATTTTCTCTATTAGGCTAGAATTGGTCCCCTTCTAAAGAGGCTATTCACACAGTACATTGTTCTAAAATGTGGGAAATAAATTGTAAGTTTTTCTTCTATGAAATCTGCAATCACTTTATGGTCCCTCTGCACTTGATTTTGAAAAATCAACCAATCCCCAGGTTTACTCAAGAAACTATCAATGCTATTAAATAAATTGGTGATTGATTTATTGATGAAGAATTTTCATATATAAGGATTTATGGATGTGAAGGAGCTCCTCATATTTTACCCAGGTATGTTCCAAAAAGATTAGCACTCAGGGGAACTGCATATCAAACTATTTGTGTTGGCATTGTTGCCTCTCTGTCAAAGAGTAAAACAAAACAATGGCCATCCTTCCCAATTTCATTGGTCATTTTCCATTTGTTGAATGCAAAACATGCTTTGAAAGAAGTAGAGTAGATGGAAAGAATTTGGTTAGCTCAGGGAAATTTCAAAAGACATGACCCAATGGATCTTGCCAAGAAACATTGCAACATGGTTAAGAATTATGAAACATATAATCATGAAGATGATCCATTTGACCTCATTTTCCAGAGAGATTTGAATTATCAAGAAGCAGCTCAACAAATTCATGAGCTAAGAAGCAGCCCCAAAATGCAAGAATTTCTCAATTAACAATTCAATAGAAATAAATCCTTCTTAAAGGAAAAAAATGAGAAACATGGTAATATAAAAATATAAATGTTGATGAAGAGGAATATGAATAATATGAATCCGAGACAAAGTAGGATCAAAATAATTCTATAACTGACATGCAGGTAGACAAACAAGATCAACAAAGCAATGTAACAAGAGAAGAGGAGCATAACAAAGTAACAACACAGACCCCTATGAAAACCACTGAAGTAAATATTGAAATTAGTACCAATATAGGTACTGAGAACACTTAGTCAATAGTTGTTGCAACCGTCTCTTCCATTGATACTACTCCCATCACTTCCATTGCAGGAAGACTAGTTTCTACATCTTTTGACTTTGATAATCTTCAACCAATTCAGGACATGGTTTTGTCATCGAATACTTATGCCTTTGATGACACAACAAAGACGATCGTGAAGAGAATGACTAAGAAAATAAAGAATGCACATCATGAGGAGACCACACATGAAATAGTGCAACTTTGGAATGTTGCACATCAAAATGAAAAGGAGTTTGAAGAAGAAGTTGTTGATGCTTTAGGGGCATTTGCTCATGCAAAAAAATGGTCAGTGAGCAAACATTCTTCTCAGTTAAGAAAAGAAAATAAAATAAAAAGGTATTGGAATGACAAGAACAATTGAGTGCCCAAGGAATTATCATGTCAAAATAACATCAAGCTCAGGTTGATCATCTCACAGAAGAAAACAAGGTATCTCTTGATACCATTGGACAACTCAGAACTGAAATAGATAATCTCAAATCTAAACATGATAGACAACTAGTTGTTCTTCTTGATGAGAAGAAGGAGATAAGGAGAAGCCATGAGAACCAAGTTGATATTTCGATAGCTCAATTAAATGAGTTGAAAATAAAACAAAATAATTTAGAAACAATGAAGAAAGAAGTAGTGGAATTAAATAACAAATTAGCCTCTTTGCAGGAGTTGTTCTATGCCAAGCTGAACGAAATCAAGGTACAACATGATCAACTGTTACAATTCACTGCAAAATCTCAAATACAATTTTCAAAACAAAAAGCAGCTCAAAGGTCCTTTGATGACTTGAAGGCATGGGAAACAAAAGAAATCAATTAACCTAAAGATTACTCTATAAGGATAGAAGAAGATAAATTACAGATACAAGCTTCATTGGATTCTTGGCATATCAATTGTTTGTTTTCATAGGATTTGATCAAAGAAACTAGCAAGAGATGTTCATATCTGTGGGATCTAGCTCTGGACATCATTGAAGACTATGAAATGCCACATGTATAGTTCCTTGGCCAGTCAGTACCCCTGCCAAATTTCCTTGCAGATGTAAATCAACAAAAAAGCTCACGAACAGATGGAATCACACAATTAAATTTATGGAATGTGGATGTTGTCAAGGAATTCACCACCCAACCAAAAAACTGCTCCAAGTCCATTGATGTTTTCTTGTTAAAGTTTAAATCAGGATATGAATAAATTTCCAAGAAAATATACTAGTGTAAAATAAATGAAGACTTTCCACACCCACCTTTGGTTTCACGAATGTTGGAGAAATTTACCCTATGGCAAGCTAACATTCAAGAACAAGAGATAAAAGTAAGCACAGATGGTGATGCTAGTGAGGAGGATATATCTCTATGATATAAATTAGAAAATCAAGTTGACACTTGTACAAGTCAGTTGAAGCAAAAAGAGGAAACTGTCTTTAGATTCTGGATCTTTAATTCCTATTTACTGGAATTTGAGAAAGGAGAAAATGGTTGGAAATTAGAGAATCAAACTTTTATTCTTATCCGTTTGAATTAAGTTTTGAAGACCTTGTCTTTTGACGAGTTCATCCATGAGTAATGTGAAGTTGTGATAATTGCATTTTTGTCAATTCTTTTCAAATTATGTTGCTTTAGTCTCATGTGAAATTTTTGCCATAGTCTTTGAACTTATCAAACAATTGTATATCAAATAGAAGATACATTAGTCATCATTAAGATTATTCTTATGATTATTGGTAATCTATGTATGTGTTTTAAACAATTGATCTGCTTGAAGAATTTCTTTTAAGAGCTCATCAATTATCATATTTTGTTTTATTTGATGTTCTTGTTTTGTTATTTAAATTGACAGTTATCAGGATAATCATCCATATCTTAATATTATTCCTATCATATTGTAGATGAGTAAATATTATTTTAGAATTAGTTTATGAGACTTTTGTTTCTCATTATTGTTCTTTAAAAGGAGCTTAAACTCATCTTGAAACTATCATTATAAAGTGTAGATATAACCGTTGTCATCTATGTCTAGTAGCAATACTTATTATGCTTAAAGATTCTTTGGATAAATATTTTTTTCTAAAATCTAAAGGGTCAATCATTCTATCTACATGTGTAATTAATATTCTCTCTCAATTGAGATAGGATCAATAGTTAGTTTTTCTTTTCTGCAAATCTAGGATAAGTTAGATCAGAGATTAATTGATTAAGTCTCTTTCCAAAGAGAAAATATTTTGAGTGGAAAACCAAGCCTACATATCAGTTGGAAAATACCATCCCAAACAAAAACAAGTCTAATTGGGGCTTGCGATAGGGTATTTATCCCTTGTGTCAAGAGGGAATTTTCCCACATGTCAACATGTTGACAAATCATAAGAGGTGGGTGTATTTCTTACAGAGAAAAAAGTGTAGGATCTGGTTCATGTGAATGAATAATAGAAGAATCCTTACGAGTGCTAGACTGAAGCTTTGACATATCAGTACTAAACAATATATGGTGTAGAATTTGGTTCTTAAAACTAGATGAAACAACTGATGCAATATATGGTTCCTACAAAATAATAATTGTAAAGGCACCCAAGTGATTTTCATTTGGTGATGAAGTCTTTCTCTCACTGGTCTCATCTTAGGCTTAATAGGAATAACAATTTTATATTCATGCTTACTAAATCCACCAACTTTGTAACTCATTTGAGGAAGTGGTATGGAACCAATGCCTCTAATATGTTTCTTTAAATAAGGAGAAAACTACTCATGACTAGCCAATAGTGCATGAGACTAAGTGGTATCAAAAGTGTCAAGAATGTATTCCTTGTCTCATATTTCAAGCTAAAATATAGAAGATTTCTTGTGGGTGGTTACAATTACATGAGGAGATACATTAACATAAGAAAGGTGTTTTTGTGGGAATTATTAAATATCCTCTTCCAAAGAGTCAAGTAGATTTTATTTTCCCATTAATTCAATCTAGAGCACTTGATGAGCATCAATATTAGATCTTGTATCTTATTTATATGAAATATCAAACTTTCAAATATTTCACCATACTTCTTAAAACAACACAAAACAAAAGTTTCTAATTTACTAACACAATCCTCTAAATGGTTGTTATAGCCTTATTTTCCACCCTAGGAACACATGGAGGACCCATTGATGTTTCACTACCAAGACACACTCTTCTGCCTTGAATTTTAGTCATTTTGAGGGAGGTCGCGCTCTGATACACTAACAGAGAAAGACCAGTCGCGGGCTGCATCACTGATAACACATGACTAGTCGTTGGATGCATTACTGACAACCCACAGTCGCCCCTGTAGCCTTCTAGAATTGGGGAGTTACGAGGATATCAGTGCTAGTTGAGTTGTTTCTCTCATGATATGAGCTTGGGAACTCTCAATCCATTCGAGGTTCATTGAGTTCTAGATATCTAGAAACACCCCCTAGCCTCCTCCATCAATACATATAAAGAAGGCCTTCAAAGAGTAAGAGAGGAGGAAGAATCATTCATAGGTACATGCTGCAAAAATTTTAGAGGAGATTTTCCATAGAGATCAATCTTCATATCAGGTTATCCTTGCTTTTGTGAGTGCCAAGGAGGAGATAGAGAAAGGGCCCAAGGAGTAATTCTTTCATAACTCAAGGTATGTCTTCATGATTGATGTACTATTTTCCATTGATTAATATAGATCAATATGGTTTTCCCCTTCCAATGCTTGTGTATTCAATGATTGGTACTTGATTGTGGAAGATCTATTCTTTCCTTGAGTAGATTAGGATAGATCTAGTTTAGATTTGCATTCATTAAGCTTGAAGGGGCTTGAGAAAGGCTTGTATTGTCTCTTTATATGGAGGTAGTAGGATAGAAGAGCTGGAGTTGGATCACAATTACATGAGGAGATACATTAACATAAGCAAGGTGCTTTTGTGAGAATTATTAAATATCCTCTTCCAGAGAGTCAAGTAGTTTTTATTTTTCCATTAATTCAATCCAGAGCACTTGATGAGCATCAATATTAGATCTTGTATCTTATTTATATGAAATATCAAACTTTCAAATATTTCACCATACTTATTAAAACAACACAAAACAAAAGTTTCTAATTTACTAATGCAATCCTCTAAATGGTTGTTATATCCTTATTTTCCACCCTAGGAATACATGGAGGACTCATGATGTTTCACTACCAAGACAGACTCTTCTACCTTGAATTTTAGTCATTTTGAGGGAGTTCGTGATTTGAGCCACTAACAGAGAAAGACTGGTCGAAAGTTGCATCACTGATAACACACGACTAGTCGTTGGATGCACTACTGACAACCCACAACCGTCCCTGTAGCCTTCTAGAATTGGGGAGTTACGAGGATATTAGTGCTAGGTGAGTTGTTTCTCTCATGATATGATCTTGGGAACTCTCAATCCAGTCGAGGTTCACTTAGTTCTAGAGATCTAGAAGCACCCCCTAGCCTCCTCCATCAATAAATATAAAGAAGGCCTTCAAAGAGTAAGAGAGGAGGAAGAATCATTCATAGGTACATGCTGCAAAAATTTTAGAGGAGCTTTTTCATAGAGATTAGTCTTCATATCAGGTTATCCTTGCTTTTGTGAGTACCAAGGAGGAGCTAGATAAAGGGCCCAAGGAGGAATTCTTTCATTACTCAAGGTATGTCTTCATGATTGATGTACTATTTTCCATTGATTAATATAAATCAGTATGGTTTTCCCCTTCCAATGCTTGTGTATTCAATGATTGGTACTTGATTGTGGAAGATCTATTCTTTCCTTGAGTAGATTATGATAGATATAGTTTAGATTTGCATTCATTGAGCTTCAAGGGGTTTGAGAAAGGTGTGTATTGTCTCTTTATGTGCAGGTAGCAGGCTACAGGAGTTGGAGTTGGATCTTTGGAGCTGCACCAATCAGAAATACATAAGGACAACCTTCAAAAATAAGGTATGCCTTTTCATCCCATTTCAGTAGCATAATTAGAAAAAAAATGATAGATCTAGGGAGAACCTTGATGTGGTCTATCTCGCTATGTATCTTGGATCAAGGGAAGATCCAAGGGAGGTCTTTCTTATCTGTAGGTGAGATTTTTCCAATAATAGAATTAGTGACTCCACGGGGACGGATCTTTGATTCTTCCTTACATTTGGAATTTTTCCCTGCTTTTTTATTTTTGAAACTTTTTTGTAGCTTAGTGATATTCCTCATTACTGTCTAGGTGGTTAGAGCCCTAAGATCTGTCAGATATGGGTCTTTTTCCCAATTTTTCTTAGTGTCCATGTCTGGTCTTGAGGAACCAGGTTGATCGGTCATGGTATATATGATTGACAAAGGGTGGCCAGTCGTATTCTACACAATTGCAGCCCACGACCTCCCTTGTAAGTGCACAAAAAAGGCATGTAGAGTGCAAAAAAAACAATTTTTCACAAAATAATTTCTAGGTTTTTTCTTGTGAACCCTAAGGACCCTTTTCTTTGGAAAGAGAGCCTTTAGAACTTAGTTTTTGAAGGGAATTTTAATTATTCTTTCCATGGTATAGAATATGAGAAATTAAATTTTCATTTGTGACCACCTCTTGGAGGTGAGCATTTTGGGTATTTTTTTCCATTTTTCTATAGATTTGTTCTGGGATGGGCTTGGGAGACTGCAAGTGATTTGTAGTCTATAGTTTGACCCCTAGATAGGCCTCTTATTTTCTTTTTATGTGTCTTAAGTGAATTTGAGGTTTTGTTTTACTTGGAGTGCATTTTTTGTGCTTTGTGCTTACTTGAGCTTGTTGCCTGGCGAACAATGACCTAAGAAGCTCCTTTTGTAGGCCTGGTTGGATATGGTTGTGTATTCTAGTTCATTTTTTGTATGGTTCGTATGTGAAATTGGAAAGTTTTCATGCCACTACTAGGTCTATTTTGAATTTTGTGGTTGCATTGTTTCCTTTTAAGATCTAAGAGTGTTTTGGATCGATGGTTCATTAGAATTGAGTGATAGCTCTCTTGTTTTAATTTGAGAAAAATAAACCTCTTGTCCCTTTCCTTAGATAGTTTTCATCAAAGAAGAAAAAGTTGCATTTCTTGCATTTTCATTCTTTTTATTTCTTTGGGTTTGGAAAGAGTCTCAAACAACATTAAATTTGCATCTGTTTCCCTTGAGTTATCAACAACTTAAGAAGAAAATATGCTTAATCTAAAACTTAATATGCCATTTTCTTCATAGAAAAAAAACACTAGATTAGGATTTAGGGCCTTGGTGTAGGGTTGGAGAGTAAATTCTCCAAGGACACAAAACCAAACCTAGAACTCACTAGTGAGAGTATAAATCCATTATCACAGCTAATGTGTCAAGAAGATCCTCTAACATAGAAGTTAAAAAAATATCCTCTAACACATGAGTTAAGCATGCGGTCACATTGGGGCAAGTAGGGTGATATTCCCTCTTTTATTGTCTTGGTGTTTTCTAGATTGATTGGATTACTACGTGTATGGGGGTTATACAGTGGTTTATTAGTGGCTTGACTTAGGTATCTCATAGGTTACTTGCAGGGGTTATTCTGCTTGTACCCTGGGTCAGATAGGGGTCGGACAACACACAACCTTTATGGAGGATTACCTCTTCGGGGGGATCTGACCGACTGGTTGTTAAGCCCACGAGAGTCCCTATAACTGATTCTGTTACCTCCAAACTTTAGCGGGGAGTCTCAAGTCCCTCTTGGACGAGGCATACCTTCTTTAGCGAGGGAGGCCACTCAACCACTTTAGCCCGTTTGCATGCATATTGGTTGTTTGACTTTTTGGTATGCTCTTTGACTACAACTAGTTGGCCTTAGGAGTCTATTTTGGGTTTCATCATCATGGACAATGGAGTTTCTTTTGATCCCTCATTCACTGCTACCCACCCCATGATGCTTGTTCATTTCATGGGGGCAGACCCTTCCTCTTTTTACAATGGTATGCAGAACTACAATGCTCAGTCCACACCTTGGGTCTCTAGTCATTTTTCTGTTGATATGCCTTCCCCCTTGCAATCCTCTCCCTGGCCCACGTATATGAATCCTAGCATTGGATCTGAGGGCACCATGGCTTTGATGCCTACTTCTTTGTTTGATTATGAGTCGTGTCCCCATGGGAGGTTGGAACCTTCCCCCTTATGGATCCAATACTAGCTATGCTCTTTCAGGAGCCAGTGCTCAGATGGGTGCTTATTCCACTTATTACACCCCACCCATGTACCTTTCATTTTCCATGTCGGTTCCTTTTAACACTTTTTCCATGATGGGTCCTCAAGTACCCCCAAGTATTTCATATGGGGAGAATCAATTTTACGGTTCAAGCTACCCTATTTACGGGACCCCTTCACAAGGGAGCAACATATATCCTCACTTGAATAATTCTTATCCTACCTCAGTCTCTTCGCAGACCTCGGTGACGATGCCCGTCCAAACCTCTTTGGACCATTTTGGTGTAAACCACCACTTTTCTGGGTAGGGACAGGGGGTACACCAGGATCCTTTCTGGCCTGCAATGTTTTAGAACCAATCTTTCCCCAGTCCTTGGAATCAAATGCCACAATATATCACTAGCCCAGTCACTGTCAGTCACACAGGTGATCTATCACCAACCTCTGCCAGTCATGTCGGAGATGGGTCGACAATTTCTACAAATTATGTCGATAGCTCGCACCCAACCTCTACCAATTATGTTGGGGGCACCATCCTTTTCACTCTGAATCATAGCCGTGTCACGTCTCCAACCTCTATTCATCATATAGGAGAAGACTCTCTTACCCCTGCCAGTCACGTCGAGAGCGTGTCACCAGTCGTTGTGGACGACGCTGGAAGCATTGAGAAGCCTAGATGTCTCAGACATAAGCCTAAATTCCTTTGTAGGACTTGTGAAGGAAGCCACCTTACTCGCTTGTGTCTGACTACTGTCGATATACCAGAAGCATGGGGATCACCCAAGAGCCCTTCAGATTCTGAGGCATCCCTGGTTTCTCCTCACACCATCTCTCCTTTGATCGTCTCAGTGATTTCACTGCCGTGACCCCCTCCCGACCTCACCCCCTTTGTCGAGGGTGAAGCTTCTCTTGTCCCCGTTACTATGCATCCTCTTCAACCTATGATTGAAGAAGTGGCCACATCACTGCAATCTCTAGTCAATCCTACTCTACCTGAAGAGAGTGATGCGCCTTTCAGTCATGTCATCAACATTCCAGGCCCTTCCCCTTCTGAGCGAGAGATATGTATTCTTCCCCCGAGTGCTCTTCCTCCAAGTCCTAACGAGGTTCCCTTCGATTGGGACAAGCTGATGGGGTATCCCATACCCCCACCCATGTCTTTTCCAGTAAAAGACATTATTCAAACCATCACAGAGACTGTATACTCCGTTATCACTTTCTCTTCCTCGACTTGGAGAGCTTTGGGTTTTCCTAAGCTTTTGTCAACTATCTGTAAGATATTGACTTTCCACAGAAGACTGGGACGGGAGCCTTGGCCTCCCCCTTTACATGTTGATTAGAACAACATAAACGAGTCTTAGTTAAGCTCTTTTCTGACTCGTCTAAGAAACCGAAAATATTGTTGAGTGATTTTTCCCTTTCACACTCGTTAAATTGGATTTGAAAGGTCATGATTCTTAGTTAAGCTCTTTTCCGACTCGTTACCAAAAATAGAAAAGATCGCCGAGTGAACTTGTCTTTTCCACACTCATAAATTGGATTTGAAAAGACGTCTATTTGGCACAAGTTTACCCCTTTTTCACACTAAATAGACTAAAATACATAAAAAAGGACATTTTTTGGCATCAAGTTGTGATTGCATCTCATGCCCTCGCTTGCAGTATTGAGCCTTTAGCCGGTTCTCGCTTTGCGTTATAAATTGTTGCCTAAGCATTTTTTGCATCCTCAACCAAGCAGAGCCTTGTTATATCCTTCGCAATTTGACACCCTATACCCTGGAGGGAACATCACCCCGAGTGTCCATCTCCCGCATGCATTTCCTTGCATTGAGCATAAGTACGTTCCACTGCTGGAACTAAT
Source organism: Picea engelmannii (assembly GCA_009831015.1). Classification (NCBI taxonomy): domain Eukaryota; kingdom Viridiplantae; phylum Streptophyta; class Pinopsida; order Pinales; family Pinaceae; genus Picea; species Picea engelmannii. The sequence goes on from ML802260.1 coordinate 146,661, forward strand.
TTTGCTTACTTGCGACACTCGTTTCCTCCTCTATATCATAGCATTCATTTGTTATGAAAAAATAAAAAAATATGGGCGGGAAGAGAGTACTATATTATATTTGGCAGCAGTCCTGTCACCTTTGAACAGAGCACAAAGTTATTGAGTCCTTGCGTCATCATAATTTTGGGTTTAGCATGGTCTTAGGAAGCTGAACTCATTACAAAGTTTTCTCTACCGATTGGTTACTCTTCCAGTCCCCAGAGAGAACATTATCGATGCCTCCTGCATCTGATAGTTATACCATTGGGTCTATGCTGCTGGAGTCTACCATATGTCTCATGCTTTTGTTCAAAGGAAGTCTATCAACTTGTGTCAGTCACTCCTCAGAAATCTTGACTTTGCATGTCGGCCATACCCTCATTTTGTCTCAGAATCACATGATACTATGGTCTTATCATGCACCCTGGCCCTACTTTCATCATTGGTAGGTCACCTTGAACCCAACAATCAACATTTCATCATTGATCGTTGACTGGGTGGTTTCCCTTGTGTTCGACGGCAAGACATATATTCACAATTTGGGATTTGTGCAGTGTCTTAGATGCCATTAGCCTTATTGGTGGTTTCCTCGCCTTTGCCAATAGTTTTCATCATTGGTTGTTATTCAGAGGGTCTTTTTCGTGTACCGCTTGCATTTGGTACACGCGAAAGACGCACAAGGTTGTTGGTTCGTGAACATGTTCTTCGTCCGATCTCCACCAAATTATGAAGCTTCTGCTTTGTTCCTCGTGCTGACTGATGAGAGATGCCTTAATGCTCTCCTTTCAGGGGTCTCTTTCCATCGACTTCTGCTCATTTATTCTGTATATGGGGCCTAGAGTTTTATGAGTACCTTGAGTCTCGCAGTCATTAGTGGTAGGCTCTCTCGCCATTGACAGATGGGAATACATCAATGTCTCCTGATCAATGGATTCCTCAAGTGTTCGACATTCAATCCTTTATTCACACTTGTAGGAATGTACTCGGTGCCTTGATACCTACTTTCATTATTGGTAGGATGTCTCACGTTTGTTAACGGTATATATCAATGATTAGTAATCAAATGATGTCTCATTGTGTTCGACCTCAACTCCTTTATTCACATGATGTAGACTTGCACCCTTGGCAGATAGTGTAGAAGACTTGAAGACATCACTATGTGGCCGCATCTTTCCTGAGATGTTGCTTCCTTTTCATTGGATCAATACCTATATGAATTCAGTGATCATGGGAGATCAAATTGTACTCCATGGTATACATATATCTTCATATTGGTTTTGATACCAGTTTCACTGGGCCTTGTTCGTGACTATGACATATTTTGGCATGTAACCACATTTGTATTTGCCTATTCATGGACACAAACACTTATTTGGTATATTTTTCACATGGATCTGCAGTGTATTCTTGGCAACCATGTATGCAAAGCCAGTACAGAATGTAATGAGCAATTGAGTTTGTCCAGCTGGTTCTCTACCACTCCACTCCTGGGTTATTTATAATGTATTTCGTCCATCGCAGATACTCCTATGACATCACACATTAGGGGGAATCTGTTATAGCAAGATTTGCCTCACCATTGCTATCTTGCACATAGGGAATTTTTCCATTTCCCTATGCAAACTTGTCATCCCTTTTTGTTGAATCCAAAGCTAAAAATACATATTTTTCCACATATACGCGCCCTATCTACTATACAACATGTGTATACGTAGGCTTCTCCACTATAACCTGCATACATCAGGATTTGTGCCAGAAAAAAAAAAAAAAAAAAATGAAGTCGGGTTTCCATGTCACGACAGGAGATCTCTGATCCTTGGCCTTCCATATACTAGAAATGTTCTGACTCAGCCCTTCAGTTTCATTTTGAAGGCTATAAAAGCACAATTCTGAGCTATGGAAAAGAGTAGAAAGCATTCAAATTTGAGAGCAAAGTTACTCTAGAGAAATTACTTCATATTGAGTCTACATCCCTTTGTCTCTCAAGTCTGAACACAACGTTCAACCCCCAAGCTCTTTCCCTATTGCTAAGAGAACCTCATTGTCTCTTTTCTATGAGCTTGCCTTTGGTGGAGGATTGAAGTGGTGGAGGCCCAGTTGGAAGGAACTTGGTTTCTTGGTTTCGAACCATGCTGACATGAAAGTCTGTAATGTTGTCATTTCTATTGATCATTTATTAATAGAAATACTCCTTTCCCTTCCTATTGGTATCGTGCAAATATATGATTATTATCCATGGGCATGTTTGTAATGTTTATTAATGGACTATGATATCTAATGTGCTAACCCCTTTATATTATCACTATATACTTGCTCTACTTGTTTGTTGAGAACTTGTTGCAGGTATAAAGCTTTGGGTCGAAGTGCTCAACGGTGGAACATCATTGAACATTGGATCGAGGTAGACCTCTTTCCTATATTGCACATTAGTTTATATAGCATACATTGGAATTGAGTTGATTTCTGCAGTCATACCTGTCTGTTGTGGTTTACCCTGGCCATAGAGAGTTTTTCCCTCGTAACAACAAGTCTACCTAGCATTTGTACACCCATTGTGTTTTCACAAGTGCCTACATATGGATTCATTTATAGTGGGGGGAAAGGCCTCAGTTTTACTACTAGAAGTGGATTTCCATTTATCTGTAGTAACCCTATAGGTAGCTTAATGATACCAAATGCTAGTTTCCTATTTGGTTGGAATTTTAACCCTGGGTCTGGTCCTGCCCCCAATGTTTTTACTAGTGTTGGGTGTAGTTATGTCTCTGGGGGAATCAATGTCCCTGGGGATAGTTATATGGGGGGACCCGTGATTCCATGCCCCACCAAAACCCCCTTTGAACTTGATATCATTCATGTTCCAGGAAATTCTTATATGAACGCCAACCAAGGGACCCCTCCCAAAGGGGACTCTTGTTCTTTTGCTTCCTCTGTAAGTGTTAGTTCCTATTAGGTGGCCATTTTGAATATTCCTGGATTTTCTGTGGGGGTTTTAATTTGGTTGATGACCATTCCAAATGTTACAAATCCTCCTGAATCTTCTTTTCTAATAAAAAATGTTCCTCCTCCTCCTACATAAGTATGGATAGACAACAAGACAAGTGCCTTAACACTTTATTATAAAAATAGTGTTACAAGTACAACACAAGAACATGACTAATCTACCTATGACTCATTTATATACTACAATTACAATGTCAAGTAGCCTATAGAACTATCAATCCAACCCTTGAAGCAACTACATGCCTGCATGATCCTATAAGTCTTATTTTTGTCTCTTTGTCACTTAGCCAATGCAAGTCATACTACTATACCCAAACCCTAAACTTGACAAAAACACATAACTCCTCGATGACTATTGCCTCTCACAACTTATGCCTTAGAAATTTGAGGTGTCCTCCTTTTCATATGATCTTACCATGCACTTGCAAGCCCCTTCGTTCCAAGGTGGGCCCAAATGACACCTATCGTCACTTCAGTGACCATCTACCAAGTTGTTCCAAATCATTCCAGGTCGTTCCAGATCCACCCAAGTCATTCCATTCCATCGGATCTGTCCATCCGATTGTTCCCAAGTGTGCCCAAGTGCACCCAAGTGGGTGAACATGTTCAATTGTGTCTCAATTTGTCTGGAGAAAACTCTCTATGCTACGAGATGATTTTCCCTTCAACTCTACATGTCTGGCTCATGCACCCAAGGTGTCCCAAAATCCATATAAAGACAAAATTGATGGGTCACCAATCCATCCATTTGATCGAAAAGGTGTTGCAACCTTATGTGGCAACCCTCTACACCTATATTGGCAGTGTGTCTATTTCCATCTGGAGGTAGGGGTCCTATAGGTATTTTTTATAATTTTTATATTTATTTGTAATGTAAGGAACAAGTGGGCTCCATAAGCAAGTGTAGAGTTTATGCAATGTTTTACTATTGATATAAATAAAAAAAATGATTAAAAATTATCTTTTTAATGTGATAAATAACAAAAAATAGTCAAACAACATATGTTTCCTC
>ML802260.1:150793-174724 GCA_009831015.1 Picea engelmannii
TTCTACAGAAATTTTGAACATCATAGAATTACTCGAAAGAAAGAAAATAGAAACAGACTGTGTCTCCCTTAAAATTCATGTCAAACCAATCAGAACCTTCAATGAGAACTAACAGTATAGCTCTCACTGTTCTCTTCCAGAATCAAAGTGCCCAGAGGAACCTGTTGGGCCTCTGTTGACAGAGCTGCTGCTTCCCATTCAACTCTCGATAAAGATGTTTGAAAGAAATTACATCAAAATTATTTTTTGTCATCTCCTTTAACTGATCTCCGATTGTCCTGAGAGTGGTATTGGAAAGCTGAATCCTCTCATCCAATTGATCATTCAACTGGAATACCAAAAAACCTGAATTTTCTTTACATTTTTTCCCTGGAGAGACATTGGAGTAGAAACCTTGGAGACATTGAATTACAAACCTTAATGCCATAAATTCTGCATAATGGTTTGATCAATCCCCAGGTTAGCCTTGAACTTTTACTCTATGAGACTCTGATAGATACAGCACTCCACCAGCACGACTGACATCTGGATTACCTTGCCTTGCACCATCAAACAAATCCCATGCTTGGGTTTTATCAATCTCGAGGGGCTCTAACTGCCTTGGATCCCTTTGTTTGACAGGCATCTAGAGAAAATAGATCTAATCTTACAATTTGAAAAGGAGGAACAAATTTCATAAATCCTTTATCTACTTACTTCAACTAGGCTGTTTCAATATTTTGGTGGCATTAAAATGAAAAGGTGTTCCAAGTAATGCGTCTGTTGCCCTTTTTATTGACTACCTGGAGCCCTTGTTCTTGCAATTTTCTTCTTGCTACCTTCTAGCCTTTGTTGTTGCCTTCATGAACTATTGACTTGTTACTCTACTTACCTCTATGGAAAGCTATATATATATATGAGGGACCTTATTGTTGCGACTTTTTGAGAATGTATCTTTGCCCTTGGTCTTGTTGGTGTTAGTAAAGAGGCCTCGGTCAAGTTAGTGTTACAAGGTCTTTTATAAACAACTCTCTACCTTGAGTAAGAAGACTTTGGTTGGGTTGGTGACAACAAAGTAATTTTTTTGCAATATCAAAACTATTAATTTTCAAGTCATCAAAAGCCAGCATGTTTGAATGAAGTCATAACCTTTTTTTTTCTTCAGAAAAAATATCCGTTATTTTAGTTATAAAAAAAAATTACATAGTCATATGACTCATGGTATTAAAAAAAGGCTCAACAGCCATTTATAGCAGCAGCGCTTATACTTGCAGTTTTTTTTTGTTATATATCAACAAACTGTATCATCAGAAATAGTGCTATTCAGCCATTTATAGTAGCAGCTCTTCATACTTACCTTTTTACATATCAGCAAGTTGTATCCTAAAAAATAGTGTTGTTCCCTATCTCAAATAAGCACAATAATTATATCATTAAAAAAGTAAAAGTTGTAAATAGTCCCATGTCCTAATACAGAAAAGTGTATCATTATAGCCAAGGTACATGAGTAAATTCATTGGTATGCTCATCCTGTTGAATGGATATAATCCAAGTATTGTGCTCCAGTCCCAATCCATCTTTTGAAAGCCCATCCATTATTTTGTTCATGTCCATGTATATGTGAGATAATGAGATATGTGAGAAAGCTGTCATTTGTATTTGTATATCATTATATACGGGCTGTAAAGTGAAATTTCTGAGTGAAGCTTCCTTTCGTAACCATTGGATAACCAAAAGTGAGTCACCAAAAAATTGTATTTGTGAAACACCATGCTCTTGGGCCAATTGAAAAAACAATTTGAATGCCATCAGTTCATTGTGGTTAATAGATTCCTTTCCTATACCAGTTTTGAAGGATATAAAATGATTGGAAAATAAATATAAGATTCCTCTTGCATCTCCTTTAGGACAGCTTCTCTGTGAGACACCATCAAAGTATGCCCAAGGGATAGATAACCTCTTCTTTCAATTAATGTATTTTTTGTTTTTCCTTGCCCTATGGAAAAGCATTTAGGATATTTAGAGACTGGTTCACACATTTGAGAGGGAGAGTCACATTTCCTTCAAAAAGCTTCAGATTTCTAGCAAGCTAAATTCCCCAAACTATGTTTAGTGGGATGAAGCCACAACCCTTACTCATCCATGTCCTTGTATAGTTGTGAGCATCATCTATGTGGATCAACCTCAAAAGCTCATTTCCTCATAATGTCAGTACAATGTAGACTCCCCCTCATATCCCTGCACAACTAAAGAAAGAGGGCATGAAGCAAACTAAGACTACTCATCATGTAAACCGACAACAACAAGAAGGCTTGAAGAAGCATTGAAAAGATAAGTGACCATATTGTTCTCACCATAAGACCCATGGGCACAACATTCATGTATTCCATATGCTTAAGAGATATAAGAGAAAAAATGTTCCCAAGAATGTTTTAGTTGCCAAAATGGAACCTAGACAACCCTCTTCCCAATCACCAAGAGTTCAAAACTATGTCCATGAAGGTTTCATGCTCCAAAGTCAATCAAGACAATCACCCACCGGCCCTAGATGCATGTTGTGAAGTCACTATGGATTTCTTGTGATGTATAGTTTCGTGTGTTCAATAGTCAATGGTCGTGAGCTTGTGTGGATGGTGACAGTGTTAGAGTATGTGTCGGATATAATACCTTCCTCATTAAAAGGGAGTGTTGAGATTTTATGTAATTTTGAAAGTTATTTTTAAGTGTTAATGTTTCAACATTGGGTTGACATTCTCCCAGGATTGGTCATGGTAATTTGACCATTGGAGAATGGCCATGGCATAGTCTTCTAAGGACATAAGACTCAAAGTGTGTGGCTTTCAACATCTAGAAGGACTGAAATTCTTCCTGTGGCACAGATGTCAACCTGATTAGGAACAATGGTCTTTGTAGTCACAAAACACTATGTTGAGTACGTGGCAACTGCAGGACACTAGATGTACAGATTAAAGAAGGCTTTATATGGACGAGATCTTTCTAAATCAAGGGAAATATACAGTGGAAATCTTGAAGAGGTTCTAGATGTTGGATTGCAAGGCAATGGATACACCTATGGTATCAAATTTGAAGTTGTGCAGGATACAACTTCAAAGATTGTGGATGTTACTTTATACAGGGAGATGGTGGGTTCATTGATGAACTTGACAAACACAAGACTGTATATATGTTTTGCTGTGAACACCCTGAGTCAATATATGGAGCATCCCAGGTAGGTTCATTTGGTCGTAGCAAAACATGTGATGAGGTACCTTAAGGGTATATTGGATTATGGTCTTAGGTATGTGACAGACTATGAGTTTGGGTTATATGGATATTTAGATTCATATTGAGCCGACAGTATTCCTGATTAGAAGAGTACTTCAACATATCGCTTCAATCTAGGCTCCAGTATGGTTTCATGGAGCATCAGGAAGCAGTTGTGTGTAGCACTCTGTACGACTGAGGCAGAGTATGTGGCAGCATGTGTAGCAAGTTGCAAACCAGTGTGGCTTCAAAAATTGCTAAATATTGGACTAAATTTGACTTGTAGGTAAGAGCTACAAGAAGAGGATGACGAGACTTGTTCTGGAGGACAAGAGATGAAGTTAGCATGTTGAAGATCTAGTTGATATTTAGTGCTCGAGAGGGAGCCAGACAACCAGTTCCAGAGGGAGATGGGTACTATAGTAAGGAGCATGAGGCTCTGTCAGATGCAGGAAGCAGTCATGTGTGGCGCTCAGTATGGTTGAAGATGAGTATGTGGCAGCATGTGCAGTAAGTCGTGAAGCAGTGTGACTTTAGAAATTGCAGACTATTGGATTGAATTTGACTTGTAGGTAAGATCCACAAGAAGAGGATGATGAGACTTGTTCTGGAGGACAAGTGATGAAGTCAGCAGGTTGAAGACAGTTCCAGAGGGAGCTAGGTACTACAGCAAGGAGTAAGAGGCTCCACCGAATGCAGTAAGCAGTCATGTGTGGCGCTCAGTACGACTGAAGCTGAGTATTTGGAAACATGTGCAGTAGTAGTGTGGCTTCGAGAATTATTGTCTGGGTTATTTGGTCTCAGACCGGAGGCAACCTGCATTTGGTGTGACAACCAGAGTTGCATGAAGTTGTCAGAGAACCCCGTGGTCTATGACAGGTTGAAGCATGTTGAGATAAGATATTACTATATCAGGGATATGGTGTAGAAGGGAGTAGTGAGGCTCCAGTTTTGTGACTACATAGGATCAAGTTGCGGACATGTTTACCAAGTCGTTGTCGAGGATGAAGTTTGAGTACTTTAATGACAAGCTTGGCGTGGTCCCTCTTCAAAGGGAGTGTTCTCATCCAACATGAAAAAGGGTCGACACTGCGACATGTGGAACTCATCCAACATGAAAAAGGGCTAGCACTGAGATAGGTGGAACTCATCCAGCATGAAAAAGGGCTGGCATTGAGTGTTCTCATCCAACATGAAAAAGGGTTGGCACTAAGTGTTCTCATCCAACATGAAAAATGGTTGGCACTAAGACATATGGAACTCATACAACATGAAAAAGGGATGGCATTGAGTGTTTTCATCCAACATGAAAAAGGGTTGGCACTGAGACAAGTGGAACTCATCCAACATGAAAAAGGGCTGGCACTGAGTGTTCTCATCCAACATGAAAAAGGGTTGGCACAAAGACAGGTGGAACTCATCCAACATGAAAAAGGGATGGCACTGAGATAGGTGGAACTCATCCAGCATGAAAAAGGGTTGGAACTGAGTGTTCTCATCCAGCATGAAAAAGGGATGGCACTAAGATAGGTGGAACTCATCCATCATGAAAAAGGGCTGGCACTAAGTGTTCTCATCCAGCATGAAAAATGGTTGGCATTGAGTGTTCTCATCCATCATGAAAAATGGCTGGCATTGAGACAGATGGAACTCATCCATCATGAAAAAGGGTTGGCACTGAGTGTTCTCATCCAACATGGAAAGGCGCTGGCATTGAGACATGTGGAACTCATCCAACATGAAAAAGGGTTGGCACTTAAACTGAGGGTGCACATGATCAGATACTGATGCATTGCAGGGTAGTGGATGTCCTCGGGACATGTTGTAGTTATTTGAGAACTACCCACAAGCCTTGAATGTATTAGCTGTGAAGTCACAAGGGTGCACATGATGAGGTACAAATGCATTGTGAGGTAATGGATGTCATGGTGACATGTTGAAGCTATTTGAGAGCTACCCACATGTAATATTCAAAGATAATCTTGGCATAATGTAGAATGTCTCCCTCACTGAGAGGAAGTGTTGATATTTGGGTAGCATCGGAAAGACATTCTACTAGATTAATAATTAATAATATGATTATTAATTACTAAACAATATTATTAGTTATAATGTTATTAATGCAATAATATATTTATAATATAAAGTATAAAGTATAAATATAAAGTATACTTATATTATATGTGTAATATAATATAAAGTATAAATATATTTATTACCCAAGGGTGCATCTCTTCATGGATGGTCATAATGATCACCATATGTTCTTTATATATAGAACACTCATCATTATAATAATATATTTATTCATACACAATATTATTTCTTATGAAAATTCAACACAAAGCATGTATATTTTGGGATTGTTCTAGAATGTGGACCTATTATCCATGAAAAACCCCTAGGAGGAACCCTAGTCATATAGGAGGATATCATCTACAATTGATTAGAAATCTTGGTTGGACATAGTACTAAACTCATGACAATGTGATTATTGATTCTTCTAATTCAAAGGGTAGCCCACTTTGCACCTTTGCTTGTACTTGCCCACTTTGCTTGTGAAATATGGAAAGGAAGATATTCAAGACCTTTGGGAAGATCATTGGATGTGTGTGTGTGTGTGTGTGTGAGAGAGAGAGAGAGAGAGAGAGAGAGAGAGAGAGAGACTTATGAGGCCCAAGGAAAGGGATTTGGAGCTACCTCATCATGACAATGTATGAAACTCTATTGTAATTATTTCTACTTGTAATAGAATCTTCTTTGTTTTCCTCCCCCATATCTGCTTTTATTGATTTGATGCTCTTTTTATGCATTTACTTTCGTTGAATCGTCAAGTAGATTAAAAGGTTTCTATCTTGTTTAGTGAGCTAGATTTAGTTTTTTCCCATTATAGAGTAGAGAAATGGTTTTCCTTGTTTTGTGTGCATATTTGCTTGGAGCTTGCTAGTCCCCCTCTTGTAGCTCCAACTTAACATGAAGCTTGAAACACTGTCTAAGGAGCACACTATAGGTTCTTCTATTTCCCTCCTCTCCAAAACCCTAGTTTATATTATTTCTTGCTTGCTTAGTTGGTAGAAACTCTTTTTGTTTTCTCAGTCACTAGCATTCCAACATACTAGTGTAAGAGTGTTTAGTACCCACTGTGTTAAATATCATTTCAACACTTTTGCCTAGACAAATAAGGGGAAATCAATTACATATTCCTCCTTTAGACACTAGGCTTAGATACCCTTGCCTAAAATGGTCAAAAGCTTACTGTGTCTAAATTTTTTAAGTGTTGAATTTGCTCCCATATGATGTGAAATATTTTTCGTTACATGATTGCGAGTCATAAATAGGTTGTCCATTTTTCCTTCAAAATTTGACCTCCCTAGTTTTAACTCTAATTGCTTTTAAGCACCCTTCCTCTACGCAAGTTTGATTTTGTAAGTAGATACAAGGTAAATCCCACAAACTTAATGTAGGCCTTAAACTTTCTAAACATCCCAGCTTTAGAGGTACCTTACAATATGAATTAATAATCTTACTTCCTTGTTTTCCCATTAATGAGGAGCTTACCCACACCCTTTTCCCGTTAAAGGCCCATTTCATGAGAACTTATGCTTGCCATGAAGCTTAATACCCATTTGCATCCCATATTACCCAAATCACCATGGGGGTGTTAAGAAGAGGTATCTGGCATTATTAATTATTGTATGATTAATATTAAAACCCAAGCAAGAATAATCATCATCTCATAGAAATAAACATAACCTAATAAATGAGTGCATAACATCATAAGATCAACACAAGTGATTGATGTATACTTCATATACAAATAATCAATATAGCTCATATACACTTGATCCATTACAAAAGAGGCAAAGCCACATATATATAGGAGTAGGTTTTATATTAATTCCCCTTAAAACCATAAAACTCGAGACCACAAATACCACCTACTAACCACTAATGTGAGCTATAGCCACCCACTAGGGGTGGTTAAAGGCCATGAGAACCACAAGTCAAAATTAGTCAAGATAACTCCAACATCATGTCTTAATATTTCCTTGAGGACACAAATAACGGGGCATAAAATATATTTGACGAAGTAAATATTACATTCCAACATCCCTCTTTAATTAATATCCAATTGGAATAGATGTGATATATAAAAGGCCAAATAAACACTACAATTACCCCTCCTTAATGTTCAAGTGGGTAGGGAATACAATAATGACCAATGTTGACAACAACAACCCGACCATGAGGAGGTGTAAACAAACTCTTAATGGAGAGTCCATCTACAACATTGTAGCCTCCAAAAAACCTTCATAGGACCTCTTTGGCATTGAAGAAACAAATAAAGATCCTCGCTTTAAAACTATAGCCTCAAATAATGCCTTCACACATAATTATTTAACATTGGTGAAGAAAACACAAGGAAAACCAATTCCAAGTGCGAGAGGGCATATGCACAAACAATTAGAGTGGGAACTCAAGTCCCTTAATGTTGTCAAAGAACATTCTCCAAAAATGAATTAGATAGAAAAAGGCTTGTGACCATGTGTGCTCATGATGGTGAATAAGAAAACCAGCCATGCTATAATGATGATCAATAGGCTCAATATGTGCTCCAAACACAACATGCAATAAGATCATCTTCCCATCATAAAGAACACATGTGCCAAAGAGAAGCAATGGATAAAGGCATCATCAAAGATGTGAATTGTAGAGACTAATTCTATGGTCAATCAATCAAAGGGAGTAACAAGGATTGTATGATTATACATTGGACAATACAAGTTGATATGAAGTCCTCAAGCAAGTGCTAAAATATCACCATGATAAATCATCAATCTACTTCAATAGGCCCTAGTAGTTGACATTGATCTAAGATTTTTCCTTTTACACCTTTCACTAAAGAATTATAAGACAAATTCCAAACATATCATTAGAAATTTTGATACCTTGATGGAGATTGAGAATGCCTTTAATCACAATGATTAGGATATTTATATGGTTAAGATGTGGATGGTGAAGAACCTAGTATCGTGTTGTGACCCATACAACAACCATCCATTCTTTTAAATTTTTGAATAAATAATAATGGGTCCCTTTAAAAATTTTGGTATTAGGATTTGATTTTCATTAAGTATATTTTTTCTATCTATTTTGGTCCTATTTAAAAATTTCCCAATAAACCCCTTTAATAAAATAATAATAATTTAAGAATAAACTTTTGTTTTGAAGTCTCATGGTGGCTCGGTGGACCGGTGATACCATACCAAAATTCGGTATGCTATCTCCTCGATTGGATCTCCCGATGATCCGGTTGGCTAGTGAGCCGGTGATACCATACCAAAATTCTCCATGTATTCAATATTTTCAAATAAAAATCCCGGTCTCCCGGTGCTCTGGTTAAGAGGTTAATCATGAGATTAAGGTCCAATAACTAAAAATGTTTATCATAATTAAATTGGCTCCGGTCTCATTATTGTTTTTTAAGGAAAAAAATTAAATGATATTTGGTGAGTCGATGCTTGGTTATGGACATTGCTTAACATTTTCAAATGATTTAATTGTCTTTTCTCCATTTAATAACTATGACGTTGGAGTTAATGGGAATTAAATGAATTTATTGAAGCATTGGGTAATGAGTAAAGATCCATTAAACATATCGAATTCATGTATAACACTGTCTTCCACTTTGATTTTCATTCATTCAACATCTTTGGGTTCGATAGTTAACCTTAAATATACAAGTTCATGGATCTTAATAACACAAAAATCTTCATAATTTTTTTTTAATGGTTAGTCTTGTTGTTCATATCATTGATGAAACTAATAAAACATGGTCTATTTATTTTCAAAATATTACCTTGGTTTTCTTTCTACACGTATTCTCTATGACAAAATGACTAGGAAAGGAAAATAAAAACAATAGAAGGACGAGGAAGAAAAGATTGAGAAGAACTCGAATTCAACATTCTTCCTAAATACTGCTTTCAAGATAGGAGCCACCAACAACATAGAACGGAGCAAAATTTACAAGTTCATTTAGGATGGAGACTTTGTAGATGAATACGAGTTTGATGTTGATGACTTGGTTGATATCAAGAAGTCCTTCCTACACAAAATAGTTGTCATACCAACAATTCTTCCCTACTATGACATGGTAAGGTGGATCATTTATCACACTGATATTTCTACTTGCATTGTTGTGAATTACTCTCGTAAGATTGTTGGGTCATTCAGACTAGAAGACATCTCCAACATGTACAAATTAGGGCCACCAAAAATATATTTAGATGATAACTTTATTAAGAGTTTCATTAAAAAGGAGGTTGAAGGGGAAGGAGTGCAAATGAGTTATTTAATCAGATAATGGTGGCATGACTCCAATGTATTCAAAATTATAACATACAAGATATACCATGTTCCAAGATCGAAGAAACCTCCCATGCTAGTAGCTATCATGATCTGTTGCCTCTATGGTGAAAATGATTCTTTTAAATTTAAGTCGAGTTGAGTTCCTCTCATCCACCAAGTTCTCAAAGGATAAGTTTTCAACTGGGCTTACATCTTCTCTGCCAATACCAAGTTAGAGGTAAAAAAATCACAGGAAACACCCCCAGGGTATTTCCCAGGGTTCTTTATGTCAAGATATTTAATAGTTGATGTGTGTGCAATCACTCAATTTTCTCTATTAGGCTAGAATTGGTCCCCTTCTAAAGAGGCTATTCACACAGTACATTGTTCTAAAATGTGGGAAATAAATTGTAAGTTTTTCTTCTATGAAATCTGCAATCACTTTATGGTCCCTCTGCACTTGATTTTGAAAAATCAACCAATCCCCAGGTTTACTCAAGAAACTATCAATGCTATTAAATAAATTGGTGATTGATTTATTGATGAAGAATTTTCATATATAAGGATTTATGGATGTGAAGGAGCTCCTCATATTTTACCCAGGTATGTTCCAAAAAGATTAGCACTCAGGGGAACTGCATATCAAACTATTTGTGTTGGCATTGTTGCCTCTCTGTCAAAGAGTAAAACAAAACAATGGCCATCCTTCCCAATTTCATTGGTCATTTTCCATTTGTTGAATGCAAAACATGCTTTGAAAGAAGTAGAGTAGATGGAAAGAATTTGGTTAGCTCAGGGAAATTTCAAAAGACATGACCCAATGGATCTTGCCAAGAAACATTGCAACATGGTTAAGAATTATGAAACATATAATCATGAAGATGATCCATTTGACCTCATTTTCCAGAGAGATTTGAATTATCAAGAAGCAGCTCAACAAATTCATGAGCTAAGAAGCAGCCCCAAAATGCAAGAATTTCTCAATTAACAATTCAATAGAAATAAATCCTTCTTAAAGGAAAAAAATGAGAAACATGGTAATATAAAAATATAAATGTTGATGAAGAGGAATATGAATAATATGAATCCGAGACAAAGTAGGATCAAAATAATTCTATAACTGACATGCAGGTAGACAAACAAGATCAACAAAGCAATGTAACAAGAGAAGAGGAGCATAACAAAGTAACAACACAGACCCCTATGAAAACCACTGAAGTAAATATTGAAATTAGTACCAATATAGGTACTGAGAACACTTAGTCAATAGTTGTTGCAACCGTCTCTTCCATTGATACTACTCCCATCACTTCCATTGCAGGAAGACTAGTTTCTACATCTTTTGACTTTGATAATCTTCAACCAATTCAGGACATGGTTTTGTCATCGAATACTTATGCCTTTGATGACACAACAAAGACGATCGTGAAGAGAATGACTAAGAAAATAAAGAATGCACATCATGAGGAGACCACACATGAAATAGTGCAACTTTGGAATGTTGCACATCAAAATGAAAAGGAGTTTGAAGAAGAAGTTGTTGATGCTTTAGGGGCATTTGCTCATGCAAAAAAATGGTCAGTGAGCAAACATTCTTCTCAGTTAAGAAAAGAAAATAAAATAAAAAGGTATTGGAATGACAAGAACAATTGAGTGCCCAAGGAATTATCATGTCAAAATAACATCAAGCTCAGGTTGATCATCTCACAGAAGAAAACAAGGTATCTCTTGATACCATTGGACAACTCAGAACTGAAATAGATAATCTCAAATCTAAACATGATAGACAACTAGTTGTTCTTCTTGATGAGAAGAAGGAGATAAGGAGAAGCCATGAGAACCAAGTTGATATTTCGATAGCTCAATTAAATGAGTTGAAAATAAAACAAAATAATTTAGAAACAATGAAGAAAGAAGTAGTGGAATTAAATAACAAATTAGCCTCTTTGCAGGAGTTGTTCTATGCCAAGCTGAACGAAATCAAGGTACAACATGATCAACTGTTACAATTCACTGCAAAATCTCAAATACAATTTTCAAAACAAAAAGCAGCTCAAAGGTCCTTTGATGACTTGAAGGCATGGGAAACAAAAGAAATCAATTAACCTAAAGATTACTCTATAAGGATAGAAGAAGATAAATTACAGATACAAGCTTCATTGGATTCTTGGCATATCAATTGTTTGTTTTCATAGGATTTGATCAAAGAAACTAGCAAGAGATGTTCATATCTGTGGGATCTAGCTCTGGACATCATTGAAGACTATGAAATGCCACATGTATAGTTCCTTGGCCAGTCAGTACCCCTGCCAAATTTCCTTGCAGATGTAAATCAACAAAAAAGCTCACGAACAGATGGAATCACACAATTAAATTTATGGAATGTGGATGTTGTCAAGGAATTCACCACCCAACCAAAAAACTGCTCCAAGTCCATTGATGTTTTCTTGTTAAAGTTTAAATCAGGATATGAATAAATTTCCAAGAAAATATACTAGTGTAAAATAAATGAAGACTTTCCACACCCACCTTTGGTTTCACGAATGTTGGAGAAATTTACCCTATGGCAAGCTAACATTCAAGAACAAGAGATAAAAGTAAGCACAGATGGTGATGCTAGTGAGGAGGATATATCTCTATGATATAAATTAGAAAATCAAGTTGACACTTGTACAAGTCAGTTGAAGCAAAAAGAGGAAACTGTCTTTAGATTCTGGATCTTTAATTCCTATTTACTGGAATTTGAGAAAGGAGAAAATGGTTGGAAATTAGAGAATCAAACTTTTATTCTTATCCGTTTGAATTAAGTTTTGAAGACCTTGTCTTTTGACGAGTTCATCCATGAGTAATGTGAAGTTGTGATAATTGCATTTTTGTCAATTCTTTTCAAATTATGTTGCTTTAGTCTCATGTGAAATTTTTGCCATAGTCTTTGAACTTATCAAACAATTGTATATCAAATAGAAGATACATTAGTCATCATTAAGATTATTCTTATGATTATTGGTAATCTATGTATGTGTTTTAAACAATTGATCTGCTTGAAGAATTTCTTTTAAGAGCTCATCAATTATCATATTTTGTTTTATTTGATGTTCTTGTTTTGTTATTTAAATTGACAGTTATCAGGATAATCATCCATATCTTAATATTATTCCTATCATATTGTAGATGAGTAAATATTATTTTAGAATTAGTTTATGAGACTTTTGTTTCTCATTATTGTTCTTTAAAAGGAGCTTAAACTCATCTTGAAACTATCATTATAAAGTGTAGATATAACCGTTGTCATCTATGTCTAGTAGCAATACTTATTATGCTTAAAGATTCTTTGGATAAATATTTTTTTCTAAAATCTAAAGGGTCAATCATTCTATCTACATGTGTAATTAATATTCTCTCTCAATTGAGATAGGATCAATAGTTAGTTTTTCTTTTCTGCAAATCTAGGATAAGTTAGATCAGAGATTAATTGATTAAGTCTCTTTCCAAAGAGAAAATATTTTGAGTGGAAAACCAAGCCTACATATCAGTTGGAAAATACCATCCCAAACAAAAACAAGTCTAATTGGGGCTTGCGATAGGGTATTTATCCCTTGTGTCAAGAGGGAATTTTCCCACATGTCAACATGTTGACAAATCATAAGAGGTGGGTGTATTTCTTACAGAGAAAAAAGTGTAGGATCTGGTTCATGTGAATGAATAATAGAAGAATCCTTACGAGTGCTAGACTGAAGCTTTGACATATCAGTACTAAACAATATATGGTGTAGAATTTGGTTCTTAAAACTAGATGAAACAACTGATGCAATATATGGTTCCTACAAAATAATAATTGTAAAGGCACCCAAGTGATTTTCATTTGGTGATGAAGTCTTTCTCTCACTGGTCTCATCTTAGGCTTAATAGGAATAACAATTTTATATTCATGCTTACTAAATCCACCAACTTTGTAACTCATTTGAGGAAGTGGTATGGAACCAATGCCTCTAATATGTTTCTTTAAATAAGGAGAAAACTACTCATGACTAGCCAATAGTGCATGAGACTAAGTGGTATCAAAAGTGTCAAGAATGTATTCCTTGTCTCATATTTCAAGCTAAAATATAGAAGATTTCTTGTGGGTGGTTACAATTACATGAGGAGATACATTAACATAAGAAAGGTGTTTTTGTGGGAATTATTAAATATCCTCTTCCAAAGAGTCAAGTAGATTTTATTTTCCCATTAATTCAATCTAGAGCACTTGATGAGCATCAATATTAGATCTTGTATCTTATTTATATGAAATATCAAACTTTCAAATATTTCACCATACTTCTTAAAACAACACAAAACAAAAGTTTCTAATTTACTAACACAATCCTCTAAATGGTTGTTATAGCCTTATTTTCCACCCTAGGAACACATGGAGGACCCATTGATGTTTCACTACCAAGACACACTCTTCTGCCTTGAATTTTAGTCATTTTGAGGGAGGTCGCGCTCTGATACACTAACAGAGAAAGACCAGTCGCGGGCTGCATCACTGATAACACATGACTAGTCGTTGGATGCATTACTGACAACCCACAGTCGCCCCTGTAGCCTTCTAGAATTGGGGAGTTACGAGGATATCAGTGCTAGTTGAGTTGTTTCTCTCATGATATGAGCTTGGGAACTCTCAATCCATTCGAGGTTCATTGAGTTCTAGATATCTAGAAACACCCCCTAGCCTCCTCCATCAATACATATAAAGAAGGCCTTCAAAGAGTAAGAGAGGAGGAAGAATCATTCATAGGTACATGCTGCAAAAATTTTAGAGGAGATTTTCCATAGAGATCAATCTTCATATCAGGTTATCCTTGCTTTTGTGAGTGCCAAGGAGGAGATAGAGAAAGGGCCCAAGGAGTAATTCTTTCATAACTCAAGGTATGTCTTCATGATTGATGTACTATTTTCCATTGATTAATATAGATCAATATGGTTTTCCCCTTCCAATGCTTGTGTATTCAATGATTGGTACTTGATTGTGGAAGATCTATTCTTTCCTTGAGTAGATTAGGATAGATCTAGTTTAGATTTGCATTCATTAAGCTTGAAGGGGCTTGAGAAAGGCTTGTATTGTCTCTTTATATGGAGGTAGTAGGATAGAAGAGCTGGAGTTGGATCACAATTACATGAGGAGATACATTAACATAAGCAAGGTGCTTTTGTGAGAATTATTAAATATCCTCTTCCAGAGAGTCAAGTAGTTTTTATTTTTCCATTAATTCAATCCAGAGCACTTGATGAGCATCAATATTAGATCTTGTATCTTATTTATATGAAATATCAAACTTTCAAATATTTCACCATACTTATTAAAACAACACAAAACAAAAGTTTCTAATTTACTAATGCAATCCTCTAAATGGTTGTTATATCCTTATTTTCCACCCTAGGAATACATGGAGGACTCATGATGTTTCACTACCAAGACAGACTCTTCTACCTTGAATTTTAGTCATTTTGAGGGAGTTCGTGATTTGAGCCACTAACAGAGAAAGACTGGTCGAAAGTTGCATCACTGATAACACACGACTAGTCGTTGGATGCACTACTGACAACCCACAACCGTCCCTGTAGCCTTCTAGAATTGGGGAGTTACGAGGATATTAGTGCTAGGTGAGTTGTTTCTCTCATGATATGATCTTGGGAACTCTCAATCCAGTCGAGGTTCACTTAGTTCTAGAGATCTAGAAGCACCCCCTAGCCTCCTCCATCAATAAATATAAAGAAGGCCTTCAAAGAGTAAGAGAGGAGGAAGAATCATTCATAGGTACATGCTGCAAAAATTTTAGAGGAGCTTTTTCATAGAGATTAGTCTTCATATCAGGTTATCCTTGCTTTTGTGAGTACCAAGGAGGAGCTAGATAAAGGGCCCAAGGAGGAATTCTTTCATTACTCAAGGTATGTCTTCATGATTGATGTACTATTTTCCATTGATTAATATAAATCAGTATGGTTTTCCCCTTCCAATGCTTGTGTATTCAATGATTGGTACTTGATTGTGGAAGATCTATTCTTTCCTTGAGTAGATTATGATAGATATAGTTTAGATTTGCATTCATTGAGCTTCAAGGGGTTTGAGAAAGGTGTGTATTGTCTCTTTATGTGCAGGTAGCAGGCTACAGGAGTTGGAGTTGGATCTTTGGAGCTGCACCAATCAGAAATACATAAGGACAACCTTCAAAAATAAGGTATGCCTTTTCATCCCATTTCAGTAGCATAATTAGAAAAAAAATGATAGATCTAGGGAGAACCTTGATGTGGTCTATCTCGCTATGTATCTTGGATCAAGGGAAGATCCAAGGGAGGTCTTTCTTATCTGTAGGTGAGATTTTTCCAATAATAGAATTAGTGACTCCACGGGGACGGATCTTTGATTCTTCCTTACATTTGGAATTTTTCCCTGCTTTTTTATTTTTGAAACTTTTTTGTAGCTTAGTGATATTCCTCATTACTGTCTAGGTGGTTAGAGCCCTAAGATCTGTCAGATATGGGTCTTTTTCCCAATTTTTCTTAGTGTCCATGTCTGGTCTTGAGGAACCAGGTTGATCGGTCATGGTATATATGATTGACAAAGGGTGGCCAGTCGTATTCTACACAATTGCAGCCCACGACCTCCCTTGTAAGTGCACAAAAAAGGCATGTAGAGTGCAAAAAAAACAATTTTTCACAAAATAATTTCTAGGTTTTTTCTTGTGAACCCTAAGGACCCTTTTCTTTGGAAAGAGAGCCTTTAGAACTTAGTTTTTGAAGGGAATTTTAATTATTCTTTCCATGGTATAGAATATGAGAAATTAAATTTTCATTTGTGACCACCTCTTGGAGGTGAGCATTTTGGGTATTTTTTTCCATTTTTCTATAGATTTGTTCTGGGATGGGCTTGGGAGACTGCAAGTGATTTGTAGTCTATAGTTTGACCCCTAGATAGGCCTCTTATTTTCTTTTTATGTGTCTTAAGTGAATTTGAGGTTTTGTTTTACTTGGAGTGCATTTTTTGTGCTTTGTGCTTACTTGAGCTTGTTGCCTGGCGAACAATGACCTAAGAAGCTCCTTTTGTAGGCCTGGTTGGATATGGTTGTGTATTCTAGTTCATTTTTTGTATGGTTCGTATGTGAAATTGGAAAGTTTTCATGCCACTACTAGGTCTATTTTGAATTTTGTGGTTGCATTGTTTCCTTTTAAGATCTAAGAGTGTTTTGGATCGATGGTTCATTAGAATTGAGTGATAGCTCTCTTGTTTTAATTTGAGAAAAATAAACCTCTTGTCCCTTTCCTTAGATAGTTTTCATCAAAGAAGAAAAAGTTGCATTTCTTGCATTTTCATTCTTTTTATTTCTTTGGGTTTGGAAAGAGTCTCAAACAACATTAAATTTGCATCTGTTTCCCTTGAGTTATCAACAACTTAAGAAGAAAATATGCTTAATCTAAAACTTAATATGCCATTTTCTTCATAGAAAAAAAACACTAGATTAGGATTTAGGGCCTTGGTGTAGGGTTGGAGAGTAAATTCTCCAAGGACACAAAACCAAACCTAGAACTCACTAGTGAGAGTATAAATCCATTATCACAGCTAATGTGTCAAGAAGATCCTCTAACATAGAAGTTAAAAAAATATCCTCTAACACATGAGTTAAGCATGCGGTCACATTGGGGCAAGTAGGGTGATATTCCCTCTTTTATTGTCTTGGTGTTTTCTAGATTGATTGGATTACTACGTGTATGGGGGTTATACAGTGGTTTATTAGTGGCTTGACTTAGGTATCTCATAGGTTACTTGCAGGGGTTATTCTGCTTGTACCCTGGGTCAGATAGGGGTCGGACAACACACAACCTTTATGGAGGATTACCTCTTCGGGGGGATCTGACCGACTGGTTGTTAAGCCCACGAGAGTCCCTATAACTGATTCTGTTACCTCCAAACTTTAGCGGGGAGTCTCAAGTCCCTCTTGGACGAGGCATACCTTCTTTAGCGAGGGAGGCCACTCAACCACTTTAGCCCGTTTGCATGCATATTGGTTGTTTGACTTTTTGGTATGCTCTTTGACTACAACTAGTTGGCCTTAGGAGTCTATTTTGGGTTTCATCATCATGGACAATGGAGTTTCTTTTGATCCCTCATTCACTGCTACCCACCCCATGATGCTTGTTCATTTCATGGGGGCAGACCCTTCCTCTTTTTACAATGGTATGCAGAACTACAATGCTCAGTCCACACCTTGGGTCTCTAGTCATTTTTCTGTTGATATGCCTTCCCCCTTGCAATCCTCTCCCTGGCCCACGTATATGAATCCTAGCATTGGATCTGAGGGCACCATGGCTTTGATGCCTACTTCTTTGTTTGATTATGAGTCGTGTCCCCATGGGAGGTTGGAACCTTCCCCCTTATGGATCCAATACTAGCTATGCTCTTTCAGGAGCCAGTGCTCAGATGGGTGCTTATTCCACTTATTACACCCCACCCATGTACCTTTCATTTTCCATGTCGGTTCCTTTTAACACTTTTTCCATGATGGGTCCTCAAGTACCCCCAAGTATTTCATATGGGGAGAATCAATTTTACGGTTCAAGCTACCCTATTTACGGGACCCCTTCACAAGGGAGCAACATATATCCTCACTTGAATAATTCTTATCCTACCTCAGTCTCTTCGCAGACCTCGGTGACGATGCCCGTCCAAACCTCTTTGGACCATTTTGGTGTAAACCACCACTTTTCTGGGTAGGGACAGGGGGTACACCAGGATCCTTTCTGGCCTGCAATGTTTTAGAACCAATCTTTCCCCAGTCCTTGGAATCAAATGCCACAATATATCACTAGCCCAGTCACTGTCAGTCACACAGGTGATCTATCACCAACCTCTGCCAGTCATGTCGGAGATGGGTCGACAATTTCTACAAATTATGTCGATAGCTCGCACCCAACCTCTACCAATTATGTTGGGGGCACCATCCTTTTCACTCTGAATCATAGCCGTGTCACGTCTCCAACCTCTATTCATCATATAGGAGAAGACTCTCTTACCCCTGCCAGTCACGTCGAGAGCGTGTCACCAGTCGTTGTGGACGACGCTGGAAGCATTGAGAAGCCTAGATGTCTCAGACATAAGCCTAAATTCCTTTGTAGGACTTGTGAAGGAAGCCACCTTACTCGCTTGTGTCTGACTACTGTCGATATACCAGAAGCATGGGGATCACCCAAGAGCCCTTCAGATTCTGAGGCATCCCTGGTTTCTCCTCACACCATCTCTCCTTTGATCGTCTCAGTGATTTCACTGCCGTGACCCCCTCCCGACCTCACCCCCTTTGTCGAGGGTGAAGCTTCTCTTGTCCCCGTTACTATGCATCCTCTTCAACCTATGATTGAAGAAGTGGCCACATCACTGCAATCTCTAGTCAATCCTACTCTACCTGAAGAGAGTGATGCGCCTTTCAGTCATGTCATCAACATTCCAGGCCCTTCCCCTTCTGAGCGAGAGATATGTATTCTTCCCCCGAGTGCTCTTCCTCCAAGTCCTAACGAGGTTCCCTTCGATTGGGACAAGCTGATGGGGTATCCCATACCCCCACCCATGTCTTTTCCAGTAAAAGACATTATTCAAACCATCACAGAGACTGTATACTCCGTTATCACTTTCTCTTCCTCGACTTGGAGAGCTTTGGGTTTTCCTAAGCTTTTGTCAACTATCTGTAAGATATTGACTTTCCACAGAAGACTGGGACGGGAGCCTTGGCCTCCCCCTTTACATGTTGATTAGAACAACATAAACGAGTCTTAGTTAAGCTCTTTTCTGACTCGTCTAAGAAACCGAAAATATTGTTGAGTGATTTTTCCCTTTCACACTCGTTAAATTGGATTTGAAAGGTCATGATTCTTAGTTAAGCTCTTTTCCGACTCGTTACCAAAAATAGAAAAGATCGCCGAGTGAACTTGTCTTTTCCACACTCATAAATTGGATTTGAAAAGACGTCTATTTGGCACAAGTTTACCCCTTTTTCACACTAAATAGACTAAAATACATAAAAAAGGACATTTTTTGGCATCAAGTTGTGATTGCATCTCATGCCCTCGCTTGCAGTATTGAGCCTTTAGCCGGTTCTCGCTTTGCGTTATAAATTGTTGCCTAAGCATTTTTTGCATCCTCAACCAAGCAGAGCCTTGTTATATCCTTCGCAATTTGACACCCTATACCCTGGAGGGAACATCACCCCGAGTGTCCATCTCCCGCATGCATTTCCTTGCATTGAGCATAAGTACGTTCCACTGCTGGAACTAATTTTGCTTACTTGCGACACTCGTTTCCTCCTCTATATCATAGCATTCATTTGTTATGAAAAAATAAAAAAATATGGGCGGGAAGAGAGTACTATATTATATTTGGCAGCAGTCCTGTCACCTTTGAACAGAGCACAAAGTTATTGAGTCCTTGCGTCATCATAATTTTGGGTTTAGCATGGTCTTAGGAAGCTGAACTCATTACAAAGTTTTCTCTACCGATTGGTTACTCTTCCAGTCCCCAGAGAGAACATTATCGATGCCTCCTGCATCTGATAGTTATACCATTGGGTCTATGCTGCTGGAGTCTACCATATGTCTCATGCTTTTGTTCAAAGGAAGTCTATCAACTTGTGTCAGTCACTCCTCAGAAATCTTGACTTTGCATGTCGGCCATACCCTCATTTTGTCTCAGAATCACATGATACTATGGTCTTATCATGCACCCTGGCCCTACTTTCATCATTGGTAGGTCACCTTGAACCCAACAATCAACATTTCATCATTGATCGTTGACTGGGTGGTTTCCCTTGTGTTCGACGGCAAGACATATATTCACAATTTGGGATTTGTGCAGTGTCTTAGATGCCATTAGCCTTATTGGTGGTTTCCTCGCCTTTGCCAATAGTTTTCATCATTGGTTGTTATTCAGAGGGTCTTTTTCGTGTACCGCTTGCATTTGGTACACGCGAAAGACGCACAAGGTTGTTGGTTCGTGAACATGTTCTTCGTCCGATCTCCACCAAATTATGAAGCTTCTGCTTTGTTCCTCGTGCTGACTGATGAGAGATGCCTTAATGCTCTCCTTTCAGGGGTCTCTTTCCATCGACTTCTGCTCATTTATTCTGTATATGGGGCCTAGAGTTTTATGAGTACCTTGAGTCTCGCAGTCATTAGTGGTAGGCTCTCTCGCCATTGACAGATGGGAATACATCAATGTCTCCTGATCAATGGATTCCTCAAGTGTTCGACATTCAATCCTTTATTCACACTTGTAGGAATGTACTCGGTGCCTTGATACCTACTTTCATTATTGGTAGGATGTCTCACGTTTGTTAACGGTATATATCAATGATTAGTAATCAAATGATGTCTCATTGTGTTCGACCTCAACTCCTTTATTCACATGATGTAGACTTGCACCCTTGGCAGATAGTGTAGAAGACTTGAAGACATCACTATGTGGCCGCATCTTTCCTGAGATGTTGCTTCCTTTTCATTGGATCAATACCTATATGAATTCAGTGATCATGGGAGATCAAATTGTACTCCATGGTATACATATATCTTCATATTGGTTTTGATACCAGTTTCACTGGGCCTTGTTCGTGACTATGACATATTTTGGCATGTAACCACATTTGTATTTGCCTATTCATGGACACAAACACTTATTTGGTATATTTTTCACATGGATCTGCAGTGTATTCTTGGCAACCATGTATGCAAAGCCAGTACAGAATGTAATGAGCAATTGAGTTTGTCCAGCTGGTTCTCTACCACTCCACTCCTGGGTTATTTATAATGTATTTCGTCCATCGCAGATACTCCTATGACATCACACATTAGGGGGAATCTGTTATAGCAAGATTTGCCTCACCATTGCTATCTTGCACATAGGGAATTTTTCCATTTCCCTATGCAAACTTGTCATCCCTTTTTGTTGAATCCAAAGCTAAAAATACATATTTTTCCACATATACGCGCCCTATCTACTATACAACATGTGTATACGTAGGCTTCTCCACTATAACCTGCATACATCAGGATTTGTGCCAGAAAAAAAAAAAAAAAAAAATGAAGTCGGGTTTCCATGTCACGACAGGAGATCTCTGATCCTTGGCCTTCCATATACTAGAAATGTTCTGACTCAGCCCTTCAGTTTCATTTTGAAGGCTATAAAAGCACAATTCTGAGCTATGGAAAAGAGTAGAAAGCATTCAAATTTGAGAGCAAAGTTACTCTAGAGAAATTACTTCATATTGAGTCTACATCCCTTTGTCTCTCAAGTCTGAACACAACGTTCAACCCCCAAGCTCTTTCCCTATTGCTAAGAGAACCTCATTGTCTCTTTTCTATGAGCTTGCCTTTGGTGGAGGATTGAAGTGGTGGAGGCCCAGTTGGAAGGAACTTGGTTTCTTGGTTTCGAACCATGCTGACATGAAAGTCTGTAATGTTGTCATTTCTATTGATCATTTATTAATAGAAATACTCCTTTCCCTTCCTATTGGTATCGTGCAAATATATGATTATTATCCATGGGCATGTTTGTAATGTTTATTAATGGACTATGATATCTAATGTGCTAACCCCTTTATATTATCACTATATACTTGCTCTACTTGTTTGTTGAGAACTTGTTGCAGGTATAAAGCTTTGGGTCGAAGTGCTCAACGGTGGAACATCATTGAACATTGGATCGAGGTAGACCTCTTTCCTATATTGCACATTAGTTTATATAGCATACATTGGAATTGAGTTGATTTCTGCAGTCATACCTGTCTGTTGTGGTTTACCCTGGCCATAGAGAGTTTTTCCCTCGTAACAACAAGTCTACCTAGCATTTGTACACCCATTGTGTTTTCACAAGTGCCTACATATGGATTCATTTATAGTGGGGGGAAAGGCCTCAGTTTTACTACTAGAAGTGGATTTCCATTTATCTGTAGTAACCCTATAGGTAGCTTAATGATACCAAATGCTAGTTTCCTATTTGGTTGGAATTTTAACCCTGGGTCTGGTCCTGCCCCCAATGTTTTTACTAGTGTTGGGTGTAGTTATGTCTCTGGGGGAATCAATGTCCCTGGGGATAGTTATATGGGGGGACCCGTGATTCCATGCCCCACCAAAACCCCCTTTGAACTTGATATCATTCATGTTCCAGGAAATTCTTATATGAACGCCAACCAAGGGACCCCTCCCAAAGGGGACTCTTGTTCTTTTGCTTCCTCTGTAAGTGTTAGTTCCTATTAGGTGGCCATTTTGAATATTCCTGGATTTTCTGTGGGGGTTTTAATTTGGTTGATGACCATTCCAAATGTTACAAATCCTCCTGAATCTTCTTTTCTAATAAAAAATGTTCCTCCTCCTCCTACATAAGTATGGATAGACAACAAGACAAGTGCCTTAACACTTTATTATAAAAATAGTGTTACAAGTACAACACAAGAACATGACTAATCTACCTATGACTCATTTATATACTACAATTACAATGTCAAGTAGCCTATAGAACTATCAATCCAACCCTTGAAGCAACTACATGCCTGCATGATCCTATAAGTCTTATTTTTGTCTCTTTGTCACTTAGCCAATGCAAGTCATACTACTATACCCAAACCCTAAACTTGACAAAAACACATAACTCCTCGATGACTATTGCCTCTCACAACTTATGCCTTAGAAATTTGAGGTGTCCTCCTTTTCATATGATCTTACCATGCACTTGCAAGCCCCTTCGTTCCAAGGTGGGCCCAAATGACACCTATCGTCACTTCAGTGACCATCTACCAAGTTGTTCCAAATCATTCCAGGTCGTTCCAGATCCACCCAAGTCATTCCATTCCATCGGATCTGTCCATCCGATTGTTCCCAAGTGTGCCCAAGTGCACCCAAGTGGGTGAACATGTTCAATTGTGTCTCAATTTGTCTGGAGAAAACTCTCTATGCTACGAGATGATTTTCCCTTCAACTCTACATGTCTGGCTCATGCACCCAAGGTGTCCCAAAATCCATATAAAGACAAAATTGATGGGTCACCAATCCATCCATTTGATCGAAAAGGTGTTGCAACCTTATGTGGCAACCCTCTACACCTATATTGGCAGTGTGTCTATTTCCATCTGGAGGTAGGGGTCCTATAGGTATTTTTTATAATTTTTATATTTATTTGTAATGTAAGGAACAAGTGGGCTCCATAAGCAAGTGTAGAGTTTATGCAATGTTTTACTATTGATATAAATAAAAAAAATGATTAAAAATTATCTTTTTAATGTGATAAATAACAAAAAATAGTCAAACAACATATGTTTCCTC
>ML802261.1:0-53146 GCA_009831015.1 Picea engelmannii
GAATAAGTCTCATGAATTTACACAACTAGTGGTAGTGGAGATAGAGGCGTGGACTGCTTCGAAAGCACCTGTAAAGGACCATATTCAAACTTAAAACTCCTCTGAATGAATAATGTATCTGAAGTAGTATCTATTAAACTATATCCCTTCACTCCCTATGGATATCCAACAAAATAACACTCCTTACTTTGATCTTCCATACCTTTCTCTCCTATCGGAAGGGATCCTAGCCCATGCACGAGAACTGAAAATTATGAAGTGAGTGACTTCCAGTTTCTTCCCACTCCAAACCTCATATGGAGTGACTCCCTTCACTGATTTATGAGGAAATATATTATGAATTTAGCATGCATAGTTGATAGCTTTAACCCATAACTTTGGAGGTAGTGCTCTAGCCCGCAACATACAGTTGGCCATCTCTTTCAATGTCCCATTCTTTCTCTATCTGCTTCTAAAAAATTATGCTCAACATCCTTATTCACGTACTCTCCTCCATTGTCTTTATGACGCTTTGATAGAAAGACCACTGACCCTCGGGCCTAGATCCGCACATGATCATTCTAGATTCTCCTCGAGCCGAAGCGGCTCTCTCAAATTCCTATTGGAACCTCGTGAATCCGATCCACAGGTCCTTCGTGAAAACCTTCCATGTGAAACTTACCACCAGGCAAGAGCCTTACATCTCCATGCGACCACAACCGGGCCTTAGCGCAAGTGCCTTTCGCAACTCGCGAGTTCGTGAGTCGATGAACCTTGACTCCTCTTTCTCCAAACGCTGACACCCAATATGCGATACGGGTATGGCTCCTCCTTGTTAGCGCCTTCCACACATAACCATCAGCTAGGGCTAAGTGCTAGCACTACTCACAACTCGCGACTTCACAAGTTGGAGTGTTGAGCCCTCGTTCTCCTCCTTTGCAAATCCCCAAGACACGATAAGTCAACAATGGGTTGACTCCTTCCCAGGCGACGTGTGTCCACCACCTGTCACCCACGTCCACCTTTATTTGGGCGCTTGTAGTTACGCCACCTGTCAACCACGCGGTCCCCACCTAACGGATGTGACACGTGTTCACACGATCCCTCGGCGCTCGGCACTTCGCGACTTCTGCAGTCGAAAAGAAATCCTTTCAACCCCGAACCCCCAATACGTGATACCATGCAGAGGTTCGGATCCAACGGTTTTCCCGTGGATTGGATCCAACGGTCTAGATCTCCTTCCCTGCTCCTCGCAACTCGAGACTTCGTGAAACCAAGAATTTGGTCTGCCCTGCAAACTCAAGAACCCCAAATTCATGAAATGATCCAACGACGTGGGTTGAAACAAGATCAACGACTCATATTGACCCTCAAATCCTGGGTGATGGGTTTCACCATCCTCTAACCACCTTGCAACTCTGCAATATCCAACAACTCCCGCAACTTCGACACTTCCTTCACGAAGGCCTCTCACCGTCCATATGGCTCCTTTCCTGGGTGCTTCTAAGCGCTTAAATCCCTTGCAACTTGGTGCGATCCTAGGGCTCTCGGGATATCGACACTTCTCCACGAAGTGTCTCCACCGTTCCTTTCAACTGCTCTCCTACGCGACCTCCCAGAGGTTAAACTCTGTGCACCTTCCTCCGGATCTGATGACTATTGGTTCTTTGCACAAGATCTAACAGCAGTTGTGCTCCCTCCTGAGCTTGAGAAATTATTCCCTCCCCTTGGGATATTTTCTGAAGTTTCAAAGGCCTCGACCTTTGCTTCCTCCGTGAGCTCAATTCCTTTGGATATCGCCTACATTCTAGAAACGTTATCCCTCCTCAACTTTGTCGACTGTGAAACCTCAAACAGTGTGCTAGGGCACTATCCTTCCTGAGCTTATCTGTGGCTCTGACCTCAAAGTGTCTCGGTCCCTTTCTCTCCTTGAAGGGACGTAAATGCCCTCTGGCAACTTCCTTCTCAATCACGCTTTGCTGAGCCTACAGGGTGTTCAGTAACCCTATGAGTGTCTCCTCCTGTGACAATTCTCTTCTCTCTGAACTCAAACAAGAGTTCCTCCTGTGCACACTTGCACCAAATCAATGCCCACCTGGCAGAGTTCTCCATAATCCTCAGTGACTTTGTCTTCTTTCCGAACTCGAAATAGAGTTCTCCTTAATGCATCATGTGCATTTTCTCAATGTCTTCATAACAGAGCTTCCACAGAACCCTCAATGTTTCTGTTTTCTTTGTGCTTTCCTCTGCATAGTCTTACCTCCAAGGTGTTCAACAAACTTGAGGCTTCTCCCTGGGTCTAATACTTCCTCTAGTGCGCCCTCCTGACACAAATCTGTCCAAATTTCACAGAATTCAGAAGTGCACTCTGTGCGCTGGCTTACAGAACCCACAGTGTTCTGTCATGCAACCTCTTGCATGAAGCCACAAAGAACCAGACCTGGAATCAAAGAACCTAAGAGACAACGACTTCTGTCTGTAAGCTGCAAATGAAAACTAACACACATCCACAACATAGAATAAATACACACATGAAAGCATTCATCCATGAACTCATAACCCTACACAAACATGAATGCAGGAAAAACTTCTTTTATATTAATCTCAGAAGGTCCATTTACAATATGGGTAAGCTCGGACTGCAACAAAGTCTCGGCTTCCTCTATTTACCTCTCCCTCCTAATCTCTCTGCTTCTACTCTACCTTCTCTACTGACTCATCCTACAGATACAAAGGATCTGTTTACAAAAGGGGGATCCTCGAGCTCTTCCCTCCATCCTCACCAACTCTCATTAATTACAATGAATTACATTGAATGGGCCATCTAATCCGAATTGGATCTAGATCCCCATCAACATGTTAGCCATTAAGGCGACTCTAACTACAACATGCTCAAAGGCACAACTTGGCTCTACCAGCGCTACAAACATTTAATACATTTTCAAAATTTGAAAAATGAGAGGGTTGCGCCTCTCTCCTTCCATTGAATGCACACTTGATGTGTTGGCTGGAAGGCGTGTAGTTGCCTTGGAGCGATGCTCATGCATCATACTCCTCTATTGTGAAAATTTCATGAGGTCCTACTCTTGTGCTTCCTAGCATCGCTGTTGAAATCCACCTGGATCCCAAATAGTTCTTTGGAGTTGTCCTGCTCCATTTCCTTGTTGTCATTGCTGCTGCTCTGCTGCTATTGCAAGTCCCTTGTTGTTCAACTTCCCTTTGCTGGCCACTTCTTCTGATCTGATCATCATCCTTCTGATCTCCTCAATTATCTCATCCATCTTCTCCCATGGCTGTCTCTCCATTTGCAGCTTTCTTCGCTGCACTTCTTCCCTGCAAATGGGTAGATCATCTCGATCCCCTAGACTATATTCTTCCTATATGGCCTCAACTTGCCACTCTTCTGCAAAATTTAGCTCTACAGTCTTTTCACCGAGCTGTTGCTATACTTTCTCTTCTGACAGCTTAACTTTTTCCATTTCTCCTTGTGCTGGTTGAATTCCAACTTCCTCTAGCTTCTCCTGGGGCTGGTATGCTCCACTACCTTCTTCCAACTTAGCCTGTCAGATGTGCAAGCTTTGCACCATCACCCTTCTCTCCAGGGCTTCCAATTCTTCACACAGATCAACAAAATCTATGCTGTCTGCTTTAGTGCTGCAGTCATCTCCTGTTCATCTTCCTGGCTGAAAATTTTGAGCATTCCGGTTGAATGCTCTTCTTCTCCTGTAGGGGAAAACATCAATGTCTGCTCCATTTCTTCCTCTTCTTTGAAAGTCTCTGTTGGCTGTCCTCATGCTATTGTTGCATCTGCAACACCTTCATTGGCCTCAATTGGGCTATGTGGCAGGAATACCCAAATTCCCCCAATCATCAGAATGCTCTTCTGATCCTCCTCCTGGATGGTGCAAGTTTTTAACTTGTCATCATCTTAATTCACATGGTCTGCAAAACCACACGAATCTTCACCTATCAACACTCCTTGCTGACATGTACTCTCAATAGAGTCTGTGAGACTCTCAGACAGTCTCATTTTCTTTCCCCTACCCACTTGGCAGTCTATGAGATCCAGTGATCCCATCTCATTGCCCACTTGGCAATCTGAACTTTCAGCATTGCTCCCCTAGCAGTACGCGAGACCTCTCTGATATCTTCCCATTTCCCATCTGGCAAATCGAAAGTTCACTTCTACCCACCTGGAAGTTTATGAGATCCTTTGCTAATCTCATATCATTGCCCACCTGGCAATATGAATTTTTGGTGTTGTCCTCTTGACAGTCTATGAGATCCTCCAGTGATCTCATTCCATTGCCCACCTGGCAATTCTAAAATTCATCTTTGCCCTCCTGGGAGCCCATGAGACCTGAAACTGATCTCTCCTCCTCATCTCTAAGATTCTTCCCAGTCTCTGGTTCACAGATATGAACCATCTCCTCTTCATCTCTAAGATTGTCAACATACCTCAGCCATCCTCTCAATAGCCTTCTCTGCCTCCTAGCCAATAATTTCTTGACTGGCCACTTTTCTTTCCTCCTCAGAGGCCATTCATACACCCAATGTGTCTTTGCGTTCTGATGCATTTGAAATGCAAGCTTCTCCATCCTCGCCCTCACCTCAGCGAGTTCTTTATCCATTTCATCTTTTCTCTGCTGCTGATGGTTCTTCTTTCCACCGCATCCATGGAGTTCAATAGCCATCTTCCTGTTCCTGTCTGCCCTCCTAGCAAACTTGCTGTGGTCACTCTGCAACCGTGAGTGCTTCCAGCCTTTCCTACAGTCCACCTGACTGTAACATTTGACTGCTGCATCCCGCAACAACCTTCACCTTTTACCTGTCTCCTACAGGCTCTTCTTCACCTCTCTTCCTCTTTTGCCTGAAATATACGAGAAAACTCCTACTCTGATACCAAAATGATAGCAAGACCCCTGACCCTCAGGCCAAGATCCACACAGGATTTTTCTAAATTCTCCTCGAGCCAAAGTGGCTCCCTGAGATCCCTATTGGAACCTCGCGAATCCGATCCACAGGTCCTTTGTGAAAACCTTCCCTGCGCAGCTTACCACCAGGCGCGAGCCTTACATCTCCATGCGACCACAATTGGGCCTTATCGCAAGTGCCTTTCGAAACTCGTGAGTTTGTGAGTCGATGACCCTCGAATCCTCTTTATCCAAACGCCGATACCTGAGATGCGATACGGGTATGGCTCCTCCTTGTTAGCGCCTTCCACACATAACCATCGGCTAGGGCTAAGTGCTATCACTACTCACAAATCACGACTTCGCGAGTTGGAGTGTTGAGCCCTTGTGCTCCTCCTTTGTGAATCCCCGAGACACAATAAGTCAACAATGGGTTGACTCCTTCCTAGGCGACGTGTGTCCACAACCTGTCACCTACTTTCACCTTTCTTTGGGTGCTTGTTGTTACGCCACCTGTCAAGCACACGGTCCCCACCTAATGGATGTGACATGTGTTCGCACGAGCCCTCGACGCTCCACGCTTCGCGACTTATGCAGTCGAAAAGAAATCCTTTCAACCCCGAACCCCCAATACATGATACCACACGGAGGTTCTGATCCAACGGTTCTCCTGTGGCTTGGATCCAATGGTCTGGATCTCCTTCCCTGATCCTCGCAACTTAGGACTTCGCGAAACCAAGACTTTGGTTTTCCCTCCAAACTCACGAACCCCGAATTCACAAAATGATACAACGACGTGGGTTGAAACGAGATCAATGGCTCATATTGACCCTCGAATCTTTGGTGATGGGTTTCACTGGCCTCTAACCACCTTACAACTATGCAAGATCCAATGACTCTCACAACTTCGACATTTCCTTCATGAAGGCCTCTCACCATCCATATGGCTCCTTTCCTAGGTGCTTCTAAGCGCTTAAATACCTCACAACTTGGTGCGATTCTAGGGCTCTCGGGATCTCAACACTTCTCCATGAAGTGTCTCCATCGTTCCTTTCATCTGCTTTCCTTCGCGACCTCCCAGAGGTTAAACTCTGTGCGCCTTCCTCCGGATTCGATGACTATCGATTCTTTGCACAAGATCTGATGGCAGTTGTGCTCCCTCTTGAGCTTGAGAACTTATTCCCTCCCCTTGGGAGATTTTCTGAAGTTTCAAAGGCCTCAACCTTTTCTTCCTCTGTGAGCTCAATTCTTTTGGATATCGCCTGCGTTCTAGGAACGCTATCCCTCCTGAGCTTTCTCGACTATGAAACCTCAAAGGGTTTCTCGACCTTCTTCTCACTCTCTTGTTACTCGGTGCGCTAGGGCACTATCCTTCGTGAGCTTATCTATGGATCTGACCTCAAAGTGTCTTGGTCCCTTTCTCTCCTTGAAGGGATGTAAGTTCCCTCTGGAAACTTCCTTCTCAAGCACGCTTTGTTGATCCTGCAGGGTGTTTAGTATCCCTGTGATTGTCTCCTCCTATGACACTTCTCTTCTCTCTGAACTCAAACAAGATTTCCTCCTATGCACACTTGCACTAACTCAATGCCCACCTGGTAGAGTTCTCCAGAATCCTCAGTGACTTTGTCTTCTTGCCAAACTCGAAATAGAGTTCTCCTCAATGCATCCTATGCATTTGCTCAATGCCTTCTTAACAGAGCTTCCACAGAACTCGTAGCGATTCTGTTTTCTTTGTGCCTTCCTCCACATAGTCTTACCTCCAAGGTGTTTAGCAACCTTGAGGCTTCTCCCTCGGTCTAATACTTCCTCTGGTGTGCCCTCCTGGAACAGCTCTGTCCAAATTCCGTAGAATTCAGAAGTGCACTCTATGCACTGGCTTACAGAACCCACAATGTTCTGTCATGCAACCTCTTACATGAAGCCACAAAGAACTAGACCTAGAATCAAAGAACCCAACAAACAACAACTTTTGTCTGTAACCTGCAAATGCAAACGAACACACATCCACAACATAGAATGAATACACACACAAAAGAATTCATCCATGAACTCATAACCCTACACAAACATGAATGTAGGAAAAACTGCTTTTATATTAATCTCATAAGGTCCATTTACAATATGGGTAAGCTCGGACTGCAATAGAGTCTTGGTTTCCTCTATTTCCCTCTCCCTCCTAATCTCTCTTCTTCTACTCTACCTTCTCTACCGGCTCATCCTACAGATACAAAGGATCTTTTTACAAAAGGGGGCTCCTCGACAGGGATGATATTAGGGGCTAAATTTCGCTCATGGGCTAATTTTCCATGGTTTTTCCAGAAATGAGATTCGGTATTTTAAAAATGATTCACCCAAATTCTATAGGATAAAATTATTTTACCTTAAAAATCGCCAAAATTTTATAAAAACTATATAAAATCCTTAGAAATTTGAATACTTTTACAAAAATATCGTCAATCATTTATAGTTGGCATATGAAGGATTAGTAAGATTCACCAAGGTTTCTACATTTTAAAATAAATTTCCATCCTTAGAATCATCCCTGATCCTTGAGCTCTTCCCTCTATCCTCACCAACTCTCATTAATTACAATGAATGGGCCATCTAATCCGAATTGGATCTAGATCCCCATCAACATGTCAACCATTAAGGCGACTCTAACTACAACATGCTCAAAGGCACGGCTTGGCTCTACTAGCCTTACAAACATTTAATACATTTTCAAAATTTGAAAAACGAGAGGGTTGTGCCTCTCTCCTTCCATTGAATGCATGCTTGATGTGATGGCTAGCTGGCACGTAGCTAGCTTCGAGCGATGCTCCTACATCAAGCTTCTTAATCCTTTTCCATGTTTGGTTCTCAATTAGATGCTTGAAATATTTATGACACTTAAAGACCTCATATTTTAACTTGAGAAAGTAGACCCATGTATATCTCGAAAAATAATCGAAGAAAGTAATAACATACTTAAATTTACTAATCCATGGGAGTGGGAAAGGACCTCTAATGCCACTGTGAATTACCTCTAGAAGTGATGATTCCCTCCATGCTTTACCTGTAGTGTTGAACTTCTCCTCTAGATGTTTTCCTAGTATGGAACCCTGGAAAAATCCATCTATGTATTGAATGTGGAGTAATCCATCTACCATTCCACCTTTACTAAGCTAATCTAAATATTTAAAATTTAGATGCCCAAACCTCTATGCCACAACATGGACTCTTCATTATCAAGTGTTAGAAGAGATATGTAATAATATTTATGAGTAAAGCGAGAGAAGGAGTACAACCTAAAATGGTTATTAACCTCACCACCAACAATTTTTGAACCATTTGACAACTAAAAAATAATAAATAAGTCCAAAGTGAACTCCACGTTCTTCCCTGAACATTAATGAGTGATTTGGTAGATGGAGATGAGATTCACTAAAATATTTAAAAATGAAGTACATCCTGAAAGAATCCATGGTCTAGATCAACTCTACACCTACCACACACTTCATCAGGGTAATAATCTCCCATGAAGATCGGTGGTCTAGAACAAGTCTCCAAGTATGAGAAAAGTCTATCGAATGAGGCCATGTGATGGGTATCCCTTGAATCAAGCACTAAAGGATTAGGCGAAGATGAAATAACAAGTAATCCATGACCTTTAACTCTTTCTAATGATGGCTTGTCTGATGGATTTTTCCTTGCATTATCCAAAATACAATCCTTGAGGTGATGCTGCTCAAGTGATTGTGCCATGAGATATATGGTCTTTTTCATGCAAGAAATCTTAGAATGGAATCCCCTATTACAATAGGAACACTTGGTCTTCTCCTTCATGCTATTTGATTCCTTGGAACTCGAACTCTCATATGTGGATTTTGTTTTACCTTCCTTCTTCTTCTCTTGGTCCTTCTTACCCTTTCTCTTTTGCTTATTCTTCTTTGAACTTCCTTGAGTTGTAAGCGCATGGGGCTTAGAAATATCGAGTGACCCTATCTAGATGTGCTTAGTCATCTCATGGATAAGTGACTCCATGAACTCATCCATGGATGGCCTCTTCCATGTAGACCCCATATCTAACCTAGTAGTATGAAAATAAGAAGTGTAGACAAAATACTATGATCCTAGTTTGGTTAGAATTGAAAATATTAAATGTCCATATTTATTATCAATTCCACAAGCCTTAACATGAGAAATAAAAGTTTTAAACTTACAAAATTAGTCTTGTAAGGTCTCAAAATATCTTGGATTCGATGCATGTAGATCGTTCTTTGGATGATGACCTCTTAGTTTGCCTTGCTTGTCTTGCAAATCCTTCAACTTTGTCCAAACATCATTAGGAGTCTTGCAAGTATCGACATGGAAGAATAGATCTAGAGAGATGGTCAAGCACAATATCCCGTAGGATTCATCCATTCTGTTGAAGTATTTTTTTTTCTCTATGGCTGAAGTAGGATCAATTTTAGTCCCCATGGTGACCCTATACAAACCATTGATCTTCTTCACCTCTCTTCCTCTTTTGCCTGAAATATACGGGAAAAATCCTACTCTGATACCAAAATGATAGTAAGACCCCCGACCCTCGGGCCGAGATCCACACAGGATTGTTCTAAATTCTCCTCGAGCCAAAGCGGCTCCCTCTGATCCCTATTGGAACCTCGCGAATCCGATCCATAGTTCCTTTGTGAAAACCTGCCCTGCGCAACTTACCACCAGGGGCGAGCCTTACATCTCCATGCGACCACAATCAGGCCTTAGCAGAAGCACCTTTAGAAACTCATGAGTTTGTGAGTCGATGACCCTCGACTCCTCTTTCTCCAAACACCGATACCTAAGATGCGATACAGGTATGGCTCCTCCTTGTTAGCGCCTTCCACACATAACCATCGGCTAGGGCTAAGTCCTAGCACTACTCGCAACTCGCAAATTCGCGAGTTGGAGTGTTGAGCCCTCGTGCTCCTCCTTTGTGAATCCCCAAGACGCGATAAGTCAACAATGGGTTGACTCCTTCCCAGGCGATGTGTGTCCACAAAATGTCACCTGCTTCCACCTTTCTTTGGGTGCTTGTTGTTACACCACATGTCAACCACGCGGTCCCCACCTAATGGATGTGACATGTGTTCGCACGAGCCCTCGACGCTCGACACTTTGTGACTTCTGCAGTCAAAAATAAATCCTTTCAACCTCGAACCCCCAATACACGATACCACGTAGAGGTTCTGATCCAACGGTTCTCCCATGGCTTGGATCCAATGGTCTGGATCTCCTTCCCTTCTCCTCGCAACTTAGGACTTCGCGAAAGCAAGACTTTCATTTTCCATCCAAACTCACGAACCCCGAATTCACAAAATGATCCAACGACGTGGGTTGAAACGCGATCAATGGATCATATTGACCCTCGAATCTTGGGTGATGGGTTTCCCCGGCCTCTAACCACCTTACAACTCTGCAAGATCCAACGACTCTCACAACTTCGACACTTCCTTCATGAAGTCCTCTCACCGTCCATATGGCTCCTTTCCTAGGTGCTTCTAAGCGCTTAAATCCCTCACAACTTGGTGCGATCCTGGGGCTCTTGGGATCTCAACACTTCTCCATGAAGTGTCTCCACCGTTCCTTTCATCTGCTCTCCTACGCGACCTCCCAGAGGTTAAACTCTGTGCGCCTTCCTCCAGATCCGATGACTATCGATTCTTTGCACAAGATCTGATGGCAGTTGTGCTCCCTCCTAAGATTGAGAACTTATTCCCTCCCCTTGGGAGATTTTCTGAAGTTTCAAAGGCCTCGACCTTTTCTTCCTCTGTGAGCTCAATTCTTTTGGATATCGCCTGCGTTCTAGGAACGCTATCCCTCCTGATATTTGTCGACTATGAAACATCAAAGGGTTTCTCGACCTTCTTCTCACTCTCTTGTTACTCGGTACGCTAGGGCACTATCCTTCATGAGCTTATCTGTGGCTCTGACCTCAAAGTGTCTTGGTCCCTTTCTCTCCTTGAAGGGATGTAAGTTCCCTCTGGAAACGTCCTGCTCAAGCACACTTTGTTGAGCCTGCAGGGTGTTTAGTAACCTTGTGAGTGTCTCCTCCTATGACACTTCTCTTCTCTCTGAACTCAAACAAGATTTCCTCCTGTGCACACTTGCACTAACTCAATGCCCACCTGGCAGAGTTCTCCATAATCCTCAGTGACTCTGTCTTCTTGCCAAACTCGAAATAGAGTTCTCCTCAATGCATACTGTGCATTTTCTCAATGCCTTCTTAACAGAGCTTCCACAGAACCCTTAATGATTCTGTTTTCTTTGTGCCTTCCTCCACATAGTCTTACCTCTAAGGTGTTTAGCAGCCTTGAGGCTTCTCCCTGGGTCTAATACTTCCTTTGGTGTGCCCTCCTGGAACAACTCTGTCCAAATTCTGTAGAATTCAGAAGTGCACTCTATGCACTGGCTTACAGAACCCGCAGTGTTCTGTCATGCAACCTCTTGCATGAAGCCACAAAGAACCAGACCTGGAATCAAAGAACCCAAAAGACAACAACTTTTGTCTGTAACCTGCAAATGCAAACTAACACACATCCACAACATAGAATGAATACACACACAAAAGCATTCATCCATGAACTCATAACCCTACACAAACATGAATGTAGGAAAAACTGCTTTTATATTAATCTCAGAAGGTCCATTTACAATATGGGTAAGCTCGGACTGCAATAGAGTCTTGGTTTCCTCTATTTCCCTCTCCCTCCTAATCTCTCTGCTTCTACTCTACCTTCTCTACCGACTCATCCTATAGATACAAAGGATCTTTTAACAAAAGGGGGCTCCTCGACAGGGATGATTTTAGGGGCTAAATTTCGCTCACGGGCTAATTTTCCATGGTTTTTCCAGAAATGAGATTCGCTATTTTAAAAATGATTCACCCAAATTCTATAGGATAAAATTATTTTACCTTAAAAATCGCCAAAATTTTATAAAAACTATATAAAATACTTAGAAATTTGAATACTTTTACAAAAATATCGTCAATCATTTATAGTTGGCATATGAAGGATTAGTAAGATTCGCCAAGGTTTCTACATTTTAAAATAAATTTCCATACTTAGAATCATCCCTGCTCCTCAAGCTCTTCCCTCTATCCTCACCAACTCTCATTAATTACAATGAATAACATTGAATGGGCCATCTAATCCGAATTGGATCTATAATGCAGGAGCATCTCTCCACATCAGCCAGCCAGCCAGCCAACCACGCCAGCGAGTTCAAATCGTGCATTTAATGGAGGCACAACCTCATTTCAAATTTGAATTTAATGTAATTGAAATTTTCTAGGCTGGTGAGACATGGAAGTCGTGCCTTTGTGCAGGCATTAGATAATATCGGCTTTAATGCTAGATCGACTGAGATCTAGATCCAGATGCTAGACTAGACAACCATTGAATGTAATTTATTAGAGTAGGTGAACCTGGAGGGAAGCACTCGATGAACACCTCAGGTAAAAGATATTTCTAGATCTCATTTTGGGTAGTTGTAGTTGTAGAAGGGGAGAGAAGAGAAGAGCCAGGGAGATCTCATGAACACCATTTGTAAAATACAGGCATTTGCCATTTTAATATAATCAGAAGCAGTTTTTCCTGCACATGTTCTGTCTTATATGCATGTCTGTGAGTGTTCATTATATGTTGTATTTGTGTGTTGTGATCATGCAATTGCAGAGAGTGTGTTTGATTTCAGGCTTGAGAGGTCTTTGAGGCTTCATACCAGGAGGGTGTGACAGAACGCTGAGGTTCTGAGAGCCGTGCATAGAGGATGCACTTATGAACTCTGAGGAGTCAGACAAAGATGTGCTGAGGCACAGGAAGATGAAGTCAACAACTCAGAGGAAGAAGACCTCAAGGTTGCTAAATACCTTGGAGGCAAAGCTGTGTGGAGGAAGGCACAGTTGCAGACAGAGTCGTGGAGGATTCTGTAGGGATCTGCCAAGCGGGCATTGAGCGTGTGTACATGAGTGCACAAGGGAGGAACTCTGCGGAGAGTTCATAGAAAACAGAATCACTGAGGATTCTGGAAGGGCTCTTCCAGGAGGGCATCGAGCAAGTGCATAGGCGCACAGAGAAGGACATAACTATTGGAGGTTCTGGGAGAAGAGATACTCCGCTAGGAGGGCATTGAGGAAGTGCGCGGGCAAGCACAGAAGAGAACATAGAGCTCTTTGAGTTCTGCCAATTGGAGGAAGAGTCCACTGAGGGACCTTTACTGAGTTACTGAATAACCAGAAGGCTCAACAAGGAGGGTGTTTGAGGAAACAGATAGCCAGGAAGGCACTTTATTCTCTGTCTGTGGGAGAAGGAAGGAAGATAAAATCCCCTAAGGGATCTAAGTGGTTGCAGAAGCTCAGAAGAGATAGCACGTTGTGTGCGCATGAATATTCTGCAGGAGAGAAGACGTCATAATCCTTTAAGGATTCGAGGAGAAGAAGCTCAGGAGAGACAATGTGGTATATGCGCGAAGACTCTATAGGGGGTAGAGGTAAAATCTCCAAAGATTTGAGGAGAAGCTCAGGAGGAGCCGCGACATCCGTTCAATCACAGAAGAGAACAAATCTGGACCGTTGAAGATTCACGTCCAGGGGAGTTCAGGAGAAAAGAACAGGAGAGGAGGATCGACTGCCGTTGGATCTCGTATAGAAATTCTATCAGCTGTTGGATCGGGAGAAGCTGTGCAGAGGATTACGCGTAGGAGCAAGTGCGCAGGAAGCTCGGGAGGAGTAACCTCGGCCGTTGGATGAACTGATAGGATCTGGACCATTCGTTTGGGAGCGGACGCGTGTCACGAGCTTACCCACATCGGGAACTCGGGCACCGGAAGTTGGAAGAGGAAGTCACTCAACTTCATGAGTGGCGAGGAGGTGAGAGTTCCATGTGTGGGGCCTGACTGACGTCATCTTGGGATATCAGCACTCGAGAATGGTGTGGGACCACAGGAGTCGGCAGGTGGACAAGTGGCACCTCGCATCTCAAAAGCTCGTGAGTGGAAGAGCCGAGGATTGGGTGTTAAAGGCCGCGAGGTGCGAGAACATGAGGTAGCGAAGTGGCGAGAAGACAGGAGCCGTCCATCTGGAGAGGATAGGTGGCAGAGATCTAGATGATCTCGTGAACTCGAGAGTTCGCAGAGTGAAGGCCCAAGCGTTGGGTGTCCAAAGTCACGCGTTGGGTGTCCAAAGTCACGAGGACGCGTGGTGCCAGAAGATTGGATCCGTCCATTGGCAGAGTGCACATGGTAGAGATCGAGAGATCTCGCGGACTCGTGAGTTTGTAGGGTGAACGCCCAAGTGGTTGGTGTTAAAAGCCGCGAGGCACAAGGACATGAAGTAGCAAGGAGATCTGGATCATCCAATTGAGAGGACACGTGGCAGAGATCGAGATATCTCGCGAACTCGGGGGTTCGCAGGTTGAAGGCCCAAGCGTTGGGTGTCCCAAGTCGCGAAGACACGAGGGGTGAGAAGGAGATAGCTTTTGGATTTGGATCGGGAAAGACCATTGGATCCGCACGTGGGATCGTGCATTGGAGCCTCGGGATAAAAGGCTCGAGAGTTTGGTCATGGGGATTGCGAGGTCGAGGGGAGCGATATTCCGACCGTTGGAGGACAAGTGGCCATAAAAAAGCAGCGAAGTGGAATACAAGTGGCATAAAGACCTCGGGATGTCGCCGCGAGAAGCCCCGAAATATTGGGGTTTAGGATTCGCGAGTTGCGAGGTCTGAAGTCTCGGTGAGACAAAGGGCCGTTGAAAAGTCAACTCTCGTGCGCCTCGGCACTTCGGCACATCGGGGGTCGAGAGTTGGAAAATCAAGGGTTTGAAATAGCGAGTCGCAAGGTCACGAGGGAGGTAAGGCCATGGACACGGGAGTAGTGACCACATGGTGGAAGCTTAGCCAGGAGGGCTAGCGCATAGGAGTCGAGCGCTCATCGGTAATTCAGGGATCAGGGATTCATGAGAACAGAGGTTTGCGACCACGGAAAGTCCAAAACCCTGACGCCCGACAACAGTTTCCTGTGGGGAAATTGGTCATGGTCAGGTGCAGAGGTCGTGCAGGTGAACGAAGGACCTGTGGATTGGGTTGTGTTTTGTTAGTGATTCCCAAGGGAATCCAAGGAGCCAATTCGGCTCAGTAGGAAGGGAATTGAACGATCTTGAGAGCGGGTGAGTCGGGGATAAATCTCGCCTACGTCAGGTGGTATCAGAGTGGGATTCTATTTGTGTATTGCAGACAGAGGAGAAAGAAGAAGATAGAGTTACTAAGGACTCTATAACAATTGTTTGCAGGTAGGCAACAATCGAGAAGACAGTCAGGGAGACTGTAGGAGGATGAAGCTGAGCACTCAGGATTGCAGGAGTGACAACAACAGGTTTTCCAGAGAGGTAGACAGGAACATCAAGATGGCTACTGAAGGCCATAGAAAGAAGAAGAGCAAGGCAGAAAAGCTTGCCGAATGGGATGAAGAAGAGACTAGAAAGCTCTATGAATTAAAAGCAGACATAGAGAAACTTGAACTGCGAATGAGGAAGGAAAAGGAAACCAAGCTGAGATGGGTATATGAATGGCCCATGAAGAAACCGAAGGTGAAATGGTCAGTTAGGGAGTTGATGGTCAAAGGACAGTGGAGGCTGTTAAAGAGGTGGTTGAGGTATGTTGAAAACCTCAAGGCCACAGAAGAAAAGATGATTTGTCACTGTTGGCCAGAGACTGGAAAATATCTCGATGATTGGGATGATGAAGAATTTGAATTGGAGTCATCTAAGGATCTCATAGACTTCCAGGAGGGTAGTGGAAGGTTTCCAAATGGCCAGATGAGAAAGGGAACAGAAATGAGATCGACCGGTGATCTCAAGGACTACCAGAAGGGCAAAAAAGTAGAAATTATAGTTTTCCATGAGGGCAATGAGTTGAGATCAGCTGAGGATATCACAAACTGTCATGAGGATAGCCAAGGAAATTCACATTTCCAGCTGGGCAATGAAAGGAGATTGCTGAGGGATCTCAAAGACTGCCAGGAGGGCAACAAAAGCATCTTAACCTTCCAGGTGGGCAGAGATGAGAATTTGGGACCATCTGAAGGTATCATGTGCTCAGAGGAGAGTTCAATTCAGCAAGGGTTGTTGATGAAGATGGGATCGGTTGATCTCATAATCTGCCAGGGAAGCAGCGAAGGCATCGAATACTGCCAGGTAGGCAGGGATGAGCAGATGAGACTATCTGTGGGTCTCATAAACTCAGAAGTGAGTTTGAATCAGCCAGGGGAGCTGACAGAGAAGAAAAATTTGGATCAGCAGATGCAGCTGACAGAGGAGGAAGATCAAGATGATATTATGATGATTGGGGGAATTGGAGTATTCCTACCATGTGCCCAGGAGGAGGAAGAAATCGGTGTTGCAAACGGTGCAGCAGCAGAACAGTCACAACTAGAGATGACTGTCAAAAGGAAATTGGAGCAGATGGCAGAGACTGCCCAAGAAGAATCAA
The DNA here is from genome assembly GCA_009831015.1 of Picea engelmannii. NCBI lineage: Eukaryota > Viridiplantae > Streptophyta > Pinopsida > Pinales > Pinaceae > Picea > Picea engelmannii. Next base: position 16,398 of record ML802261.1, read on the forward strand.
GAGAAGAGAATGAGCGTTCTAGGTAACAACTCAATAGTTTCAGCTAGCGAGCTGAGAGCGCTGTATCATTGGAGCTGACAACCGAAGGAGAAGAATAAGATGGTGAACATTCTGAGGAATGGCTCAACAAATTCAGCATTGAAGCTGAAAAGAATGCAACATGGGAGGTTGCAGAAATAGAGGAAGAAGAAACAAACAACAGTTGCTTTGCTGATCTGTGGGATCATATAGAAGCCCTGGAAGAAAGGGTGAGAGTGCAGGGAAGGCACATCCAACAGGTGAAGTTGGAAATAGATGAGGAAGGCATGGGAGATCATGATTATCTGCCCAATGGCCAAAATGTTTTGCAGCTGAGGAGACTGCAACAACAGGACCAACCACTGGAGCAGCTGGATGAGGTGATAGAAGAGATCAGAAGACTGATGGTAGAGTCAGCAGACACTACTAGCAGGGAGCAGCTGGGCAGAAGGAGAGAAGTAGCAGCAGCAGCAACAGCAGCAGAGCAACAGGAGGATGGAGCGGATGGACATCTCCATAGATTCGTTTGGGATCCAGGAGGATTTCCAACAGCTACAGGGGAAGCTCGTGAGCAAGAGCTCATGATTTTTGCAGCTGTGGAGTATGATGTAGGAGCATCTCTCCACATCATCCAGCTAGCCAGCCAACCACGCCAGTGATTTCAAATCGCGCATTTAATGGAGGCACAGCCTCATTTCAAATTTAAATTTAAAGTAATTGAAATGTTCTAGGCTGGTGAGCCATGGAATCCGTGCCTTTGTGCAGGCGTTAGATAAGATCGGATTTAATGATAGATCGGCTGAGATCTAGATCCATATGCTGGACTAGACAACCATTGAATGTAATTTATTAGAGTAGGTGAACCTGGAGGGAAGCGCTTTATTAGAAGTTTGGAACTCGAAAAACTGTCGAAAACCTGCCAAGATGGAAACTTGGTTTTCGAGCCCATGGAATAGGTGGGTGGCCATCAATATCCACCTGGATCAAACCCACCACCCTATAAATCACTAGAGAAAACCCTAGATTTTGAGAGATGCAACATCATTTTTCACATACAAATATCTTAGTTTAACTAAATAAACCATAGGGTTCATCCATCTTCTTACTTTTATCTTGTGGATCAAATTGAATCTTTAGATCCTTCTACATTTGCGATCACCACCCAACTTATCTATTTGTAGGAGATGACTCCATCTAGAGCCATCTAGCCTCACATATTTCCCTCTCCTTTGCAATAAAACTTTCAAGCTCTCATAAACTCCCATGATCCCTCCTCTTTCTAAAAAATGTAAAAAAAAATCACAAAAAACACTTTCTATTGGTACAAGCTAATCAACTCAAAATAACCCCTACACTACCTACCTTGGTTTGTATTATTCTCAGACAGTTCAAGGATCTAATGGAAATTATTTTTAACATAGAGTGGCTACTAGCTAGTTTTATAGTCTTGTATAACTTCTTGTGAATGAATGACCTAGGATGTGGTTATGGTTGAATGTTAGGCAAAAAACCCCAAAATAGCCTGAAAATATAGGGAGAAGTAACTACACACATTGAGAATCAAATAGAAAGATGAAAGATAAGCCTCTTTGAGAGGGAAACATCCTTTTGCAATAGATTAAATATACAAGATGAGATGATCCTAAAACTAGGTCTCCTTGGTATATATGTAGGAGGCAAATGGTATAATTACAATTAAAGGGTCTATATGGAAATACTGATATAAAAATATAAATATAATAACTCAATATCTAGGGGTTTACATGGGTATTTATGCTTAACATCGTGTTTTATCTAGGGTTTAACATGCCCCTCCCCTTCAAACAAGTATTTCCCCCAACACTTGATTATATGTGGATGTTTCTGCATGAAGAGATCATCTTCCCATGTCACCTATTCTATTGATAGGTTCTTCCATTTAATGAGGTATTCAATGATTTCTCAATTTCATTGCTGCTTAATCCTTGTTTCAAGGATTTTTTCTGGTTCTAGTATGATTTTCCTTCCTCATTAATCTCTGGTAAAATATTTTGCATTGGGATATTGTCGCCAATTACATTCTTTAAGAAAGAAACATGGAAGACTTGATGTACATGTGGAGATGGATGCAACTCCAATTTTTTAAGCCATACTTTCAATCCTCCGCAACACTTTATAGGGATCATAATACTTGGGTTCTAATTTATTGTCCTTCTTTTGTTTCTTGAGGGGCATATATTTGTATGGTTGTAACCTCAGAAATATCCATCTCCCGCCTCAAATTATATTTTGTTGCAATGTTGATATGCTTGTTGTTTCATCCTATTTTGTGATATAACCAAGTTGTCCTTCAATAGCTTGAGAATATCTTGTTGTTTCTCTATCCACTTCTTGAACCTTCGCTTTCCATTTCAAGGGTGATGTGATGGATGGATGATGATATCCATGAAGTGCCATAAATGGGGGAATTTTTTATGAAGTATGGAAGGATGTGTTGTACCTCCATTATTCCGAGGGAAATCAATTGAACCATTGTGTCTATGTATCAAATGCAAAGCAACAAAGATACCCTTCTAGACATGTATTCACAATCTTAGTTTTCCTATCATATTGAGGATGGTAAGAGGAGTTGTGAGCCAATTGAGTACCAAAACAAGAAAATAATCCAATCCAAAAATTTCTAGTGAAAATTGGATCTCTCTCACTTACAATAATCTTGTGGATTCCATGTAGATTTTGAATTTTTTCCATGAATGGAAAAGCTACCGTAATTGTTTTAAAGGGATGATAAAGGGAGAAAAAATGGGCATACTTTGTGAGTCAATCCATTTATACCACGATGACATTCTTTCTTTCGGACTTGGGTAGAACTATAATAAAATCCATCGAAACATCTTCCAATGTTGACTTGGTATAGCTAAGGGCTGCAACATACATGGGGTCTTGATTGGATCTCTCTTATTCTTTTGGTAGACTACACATTCATCCACAAAATTTTGAACATCAATTTTAAGACCTTCCTAGAAAAAATCCTTTTCGATCCTATGGTAAGTTTTCAAGAACCATAAATTACCTCCTATAGAAGAAGTATGCAATTCCAAAATGACCTTCTATTTGAGTTGGGAATTCTTACATAAATATAGGTGATCTTTATACCACGATAAACCATTCTTCCACATAAATTTATCTAATGCACTTGGGTCCTATTGTACTTGTTGAATGATTTTTCATAGCTTCTAATCTTGATTCCATTTGATCCTTTCTTATTCCACACAATCGGATTGTGGAATGGAAATAACACATGGTAAACCTTTTGTTTCTTCTTCTTTCCTTGAAAGTGCATCTACCAACAATTTTTTTTTTCCTTTTTTGTAGATAATTTCTAATTCTTAACTCAGCGTCTTTGTAACCCATTTTTTTTTCTCTTTTAAAGATAATTGTTTTTCCAAGAAGTACTTCAAACTATCATGATATGTTTTTACCTTGAAGTGCCTTCCTATTAGGTAAGGGAACCATTTCTTAACTGCATGTAATATGACGAAAATTTCCTTTTCATAAATGGGTTTGAGTAAGTTCTTTCCTTTAATATGGATACTCTCAAAGGCAAGGGGTCTTACTTATTACATTAAAACTACACCAATGCCATGTCCTGAGGCATCCCACTCCATAATAAAGGTTTTTGTGAAGTCAGGTGTAGATAGGACATGAGTTGTACACATAGCCACCTTAAGTTTTTCAAAATATTTAGTTGCTTCTTGAGTCCAAGAAAATTCCTCCTTTTTTAATAATGTTGTTATAGGTGTTTCTATTTGACTATAAGTCTTGAAAACATTTCGGTAATAGCCCATCAATCCTAAAATTCCTGTAAGATTCTTCAAGTTTTTGAGAATTGGCTATTCCATCATAGATTTAATTTTGTTAGGGTTCACTTTGACACCTTCAAGAGATACAATATGACCCAAGTATTCCACTTCTTGAATGCCAAAGTCACACTTGGAAGGATTTGCATATAGTTGTTTCTCTTCCAATAGTTTTAATACCATGTCAACATGTTGTAAATGCTCTTCCCAAGATTTGTTGTAGATTAGTATATTAGCAAAAAATACTAACACAAATTTTCAAAGGAATGGTTTGAAATTATAATTCATCAAGATTTGAAATGTTGAAGGTGCATTAGTAAGGCCAAATGGAATAAAAAAAAATTCATAATGACCTTCATGTGTTCTAAATTTTTTTTGGGGGATGTCTTCTTGCTTCACTCTGATTTGATGATATCCATAATGGAGATCCAAATTAGTAAAAAAAAAATACTCCTTGCAATTCATCTAATAATTCAATAATGACATGAACAAGAAACTTATCTTTAGTGGTCATTTTGTTTAGTTATCTATAATTTGGACACATATGCCATGAACCTTCCTTTTTTTTAATCATCATTACTGGTGAATAAAAATCACTTTGGCTGGGTTGAATGATGCCATCCTATAACATTTCTTGAATCATATGATCAATATCACTCTTTTGTTCATATGGGTACATGTAAGTCCTAATGTTAGATGGTACACTTCTTGTTTGCAAATGAATAGAATAGTCATGATCTTGAGCAGGTGGAAGACACATAGGAAAATCTCCAAATACCTTGGAATAATTGTCAATAACTTTTTGGAGATCCACTAGAGTAGAGGGTATAGATGTTTGAACATATAACGAGCATAATTGTTCAATTACACCATGGTGTCCCTTTTCGAGTAATTTTCTCATGATGTTAGAACTTATCACTTTAGAGGGTTTCCCTTGGATACCTTTAAGTTCAATTTCCTTGCATTATGATGAAAATACAATGAAAAGTTACTAGAATTAAGATCCACTTTTCCCAATGATTGTATGTTAGAAAAAATAGGATAAAAAAGAATTAATATAAAACAAATGTGAAATGAAACAAAAAAGATACAAAATACAATACATACACATATATATGTGGTTCACTTAATATGGGATACATCCACCAGATAAATTTCTAGTCCTTCCTTTATTATTATCCAACAAATGAAGGGATACAACATACAACACACCCGTTGTAACTTCCACTTTTTTTCTCACAATATCCTCTCTTAGAATACAATATTCACTCTCATACACAATTGCAATACAATTCCCTCATACATAAAAGAGGGCTTCCTTATAGGGAAAAAAACCCTAACATAAATTCTATCATCAAACCTGCAACCTAATGATGAATGGTTTAGATTGACTATAAAATTACAATATTTTACAAGGAAATTTCCCCAAAAAATTCTCTTCGGAGGCATTGCTCCCGAACCCTTGCCAGGGAGGCTCCATAAAGTGTCCCCCCCCTGGACCTCCTGGTGATATATGTGGGGGTGAAAGTCCCCCCACACCCCCCCATCAGGAATTGGGATCCAAACATGGTTGAAATGAGACATTTTATTCAGGAAGATAATCAGGCTCCACAACCAACATTGTAATCATTGGAAATCTAATACAACATCAGGACCACCCATTTGGATTGAGATCATGTTACTATGGAGACAATACTTCCCCATATTGAGCTTAATAGTATGGTACTTACCTAAAAATTTTATGGTACCTCCATCTGTAATCATTACTTGAAAATCTGGTGCTGAAAATATAAAGCAATTAAGAAGTTTCACTATTTTGCAATTAATGAAGCCATGGGTACTACCCAAATTAATAAACATTGTTACCTTTTTATTTTTGATATATCCTTCTATCTTGATTGTTTGCATAGTATTGATGCCAACCAATGCAATATAAATATATAGTTGGATTAGTCTCTTCTAGTTCTAGGTATCGTGATGGTTCAAATTCTTCATCTTCTTCCTCTTCAGAGTCTATACAAAATAATTTATTCTCATTGTAATTTTTCCCCTTACTGTACTTTTTTTCACTATTGAAATATTGTCCCTTTTCTCTTCTTTCATCCATTTGATGAGGTGTCAATCTCATAGGTTGAGTGATGTTAGATGAGGGAGCATGGTTCTCTCTATAATTGTTAGTGGCCACTCTTCTAGTAGCCATATTTTTACCTTTAACTTTTCTTTCCACACTGAAATCATGCTCCAATGATTTGGGTTCGAAGAGGTGCACCTCATGTTGAATGCTATCCTTGAAGGTGCCCATAAAAATATCTAACAAATTATCCTCTGGATTTTTCTTTACCCTAAGACTTAGTGTTTGGAATTGTCAAGAATTTTCTCTTTAATTATATCTCTTTGTTGAATATTTATCAATTGTCTAAATAATGTATTACTCTTAATATCCCCATACCATGCTATCAATTCCTCTGTAAAAATGGACCAAGAGACAATATAATCCCTTTTCATTCACAAATCCATTGATATAAAACAAATCGATCATTTTCTAAATAAAAGGACGCAAGAGTTACATTTTGAAATGTTGGCACTTAGTGTAGATCAAATAATTGATCCATCTAGAATATCCATGTTATAGGATCTTTACCATCAAACTCCCTCATATTGATCTTAGGAATTAATTAGTTCCTTGGTGTCGAGTGGAATCCTCAATGATGTGGATCTGGAGATGATGGATAATCATGATTCTAGGATTCAATATGTATTTCCTCCACATTTACATGATTTCCTTGCATCTTCGTATCTCCTTTAGGGAATCTCTCATCTAGGGTACGTAAGAAGATGGTTGAAATTGAATTTTGCGATTCTTCTATCCTTTTTCTCATCTCCTCTTCCATATGTTCCATCTTCTTTTCGATATGTTCCTTATTATCATTCATGCTATTTTCCATCTGTTGTATTTTTCTTTTTGTGTGTTTACCAAATCATTACTTGTTATTCACCTAATACTCAATTCATTAAATTGGTTCTCCAATCTGTATAGTTAGTTATTTATCTCTTTACTTTTTTCATGAGTCATGGTTGAGCTCTATAGAGGTTTATCAAGAGTAGAAATTCTTGTAGAGTCCTTTACCATGAAAACAAATAATAATGCCCCTATTTTTTTTTATCTTTATCACAATTTTGAATGAGAAAAATAGATCTTCAAATAAAAATTTATGTTGATGGTAAGTTACTGCTGATCCTCAAATGTGTTAAGTCTTTTGTAAACTCTCTCTTGTATATTCCTTTTCCATAGTTAGAAAATTTTCGCATTTGTTGCGGGTTCACGATGTATCTTTCCTTTAGTTCAAACTTCTGTATCCTCAAAAATACACCATCACCTTCTACCACCTTCATAGTGGGTCTAATGAATTTTCCCTATTCACTTGTCTATGTCTGCAACCCCACAGTCCCGATCCACTTCTTATAATTGGTCAAATTTCTTATAATCTATCACACTCTACAGAATGTTATGATTCTTCTCTGCCATACCCTTCACCCTTGTAGACCCAAAACACTGTGAAACTCCGTACCCACCGACCCACCACACCTCATTGACACTACAACCTTTTAATAATTAGTTGAATTCTTAAGTCTTACTGTGACCCACAAATATTTCTTAATTCTTTCGTATACCATCCCCGACCCCACGATCCTGTTGTTTCCCAATGTTCTCATTTCTCCATTTCATTATCTTGTTGTTCTTCCATCCCGATTCTCCATCGCCCCACGGTAATCCACGTCTTATCTTGTCACTATGCCCAATGTACATTTAATGCAAATCTCATTGAAATAAAAAATGTGTTAAATATTAAAACCCATCATTAATGGTGATCTTCTTGAGACAATCCTTCATCAATTCTAAATTTAATTCGTATTAACATTCCTTTGAATCAAGAACCCCAAAGTACATTATGATAAAAAGGTTTACTTTGGTAATAAAATTTTGAAAATAACTATATATTAATCCATCAATTTGATTAAGCATTAAAACCATAAGAAATGAAAAATTTTGTGGAGATACCATCAACTCATTTGGATGATAATATCAAAGGTTTCGATGGTTGAGAGTATACAAGTATTACTCCTCATCAACACTTCCAGAGAGGAGTTCAAACTAGATTTGGACGTTAGGAATTGCTCTAGTAGGTTGTGTTCTAGAGGTTTGTGATTTCAAAGAGTTGGTTTTGTGCTGCAACAAAAAGTTTGATAAGAATAAGAGAATACTAAAAGAATTCTTGGAATCCCACAATGAATTTCAAAGGTCATGAAGCTAAGGATTTTCTGAAGGCAAGTAATGGTGGATTTGAGATCCTACGAGAATATATTGAAGACCTACCAATGATTCTAGAAGACCTCTCAAGCATCCAGGTTAGTTCATTGAAAACCCCTATCAAGAAATGGCATGGCTATTCTCCATAGTAGCCGAACAATAATCTACGACTACTATTCTCTAGCTGGCTTTGTATATATTGTGTTTTTCAATCCATGAAAAATAATATTTGATTGGAAAAGTTTATTTCCTGTGAATTATCTTTTCAATTGTCCAATTTCAGAAAGAACAAGAGTTTCTACATGTCCTCGTAAGAGTTTCTACATACTGTCATGTTTTCAAAGGTTTGCATTTGGATAGAAAATTCAACTGTAAAACCAACCCTATTCAGATGCAATATTAGACCTTATGGAAGCAAAAGGCCTTGTATCATTTTTATGAAGTTCACAATGCATTTATTTCCTCTTTTAAAAAAATGATTTTTGGACTAAGTACATCAAGATTGTCTTCAAAAGAAACATTATTCTTGGATAAGAGAGGAAGCTTTGAAGCAATGGAGAATTTCAGTATCATCATAATTTATTGTTCCCATGAAAAACCCTTGTATCTTATGTATTATGTTTCAAATAAAATATTTTTTTGTGGAAGTATGCAAGCAGTATAGATTTCGGGCCCATTTCTTTCAAGAAAAGAGGAAAAGGCAGTTTATTCCTCTGCCATGGAGAATTAGAGATAAAATGTTAAAAACACTACAAATATTGATGAATTCTCATCCCAGATTGATTAGTTTAATTTAAATAAAGTGGATGAAATCAAAGGGTTTGACCCTAACCAAATTTTTATGAAACATATGACATCTATAGGCTATAGTATCTCATTTTTTAGTACATTTCTACTCAAAGAAGAAGAAGATGATATCCAAAATCCTCAAGCATTTCCTTTTGAGAAAAAACATGAGGATATTGAACAATTGCTAGTACCACATATCAACATAAACAACGAGGAAATTTTGTGAACAATAGGAGTTCATGATCTCCTAATACTTCTCAAAAAAGTGGCCTACCCAAACAAAACTCTCAATCTTTGTTTCAAGAGAAAAGGAAATCTTCAACAGATAATTTTGATGATGAAGGTGAACAGAACCCTCCTAAGTGAAATATGGAAAGATCCCACAAACTTCCAATGACTAGAAAAAGGAAAATACCAACAAATATAGGAGGAAGTGAGGGTGCACCTGAAGAAGAGATTTTTCTTGAGGATATGGATCTTGATGTCAATATCGAAGACATTGAATTCCTAGACTAAGAACAAAGGATTCAAGAGAGAAAATAAATTACAAAATAATTGGCCACGCAAGAGACAATTCTATTTGAATAAGAATCCTTGACTTTGCATATTCCCTTGTTTGACAAAAGTTCAAATAAATTGGTTATTGAAATAATTCATTCAAAAAATAAAAAGGTTCAAGGAAAACTGAGCTGCAAACTCGATTTCAATGAAGTTCTACATTCCAAAATTGTATAGATTCATGAAGCTACAGAAGAATCTCTAAAGATGCCAGTTGGGGAAATGGAGAATGAAAATGCCACTCTAAAGGACAAAATTAAAGAACTAGAAGGTACTTTAATTCCCCCACCTATATTTTCTAGTCCAATTGCTACAATGCATCCTTGTAAGACTCTTGATGTAACACCATAATATAGCTCCAGAGTAAGAGGAACATCAAGTTTACTTGCTTCCATTAGAAGGTATGTTGGAGAAAACATAAATAAAATAATGTCTCTTATTCTTGAGACATGGGAAATATAAAATAATTTTATTTCCCTAGGGTCAAGAATGAAAAACTTTAGACAATACCTTTAGGTTGATCTTGAAAATGATGAGGCGTTCTATAAAGGATTTGTTTCAACCTTTGTTGCAAAATTATCAAGTGTTAGTGAGATATGGAGGAAAGAAGAGGACTTTCCTTCCCCATACCAAATAAAGCAACTCAAAGCATGTTGGGTAAAAAGAATAAAAAGTCTAAAAGAAATGTTAGTCTATTGTGATGCCATAAGTGTTAAAAAATGGGAATTATATTTAAAATTTCTTGAAGTAGATTTAGTTGGATCAACTGGAGATGTGGAGGACCCATATTTAATATTGGATTCAATAATTATGTGAAAGGAACAATTAGAAGAAAAGTTGGACTTTATGAAGACTGCATCAATTGAGAGATTTAACAACTTGAATGAGTATTCAAAATTAGAATTGGAAAGTTGGTTAGATAGTTGTGTAAACAAAAATGAAGATATTGATGATACAATACTCCAACTTTCAATGGAATTCATAGTTTTGGAAATTTTGTTATTTGACTTAAAAGTAAGGTAAGAAATAATCGTTTCACAAATGAGAGATTATGTCACACACCCAGAGCAACAAACCCATTTTTTTTTCTTTTATAAATGATTTGCTCCAGCTCTGTTCGAAATATATCCAATGCTTGGGTACCTCTAAATTCACCCTCTTGGTATGGTTTAGTATTTACGATATCAAATAATTAAATGAAGAAGCATGAAATATACACATGCATTCATCGAGATTCTTGTTAAATGTAAAACTAAATATTAACATGTCATGCAGGATAGTAACCAACAAACATGATTAGTATAAACACATTATATCTCAGAGATAATATTATGACACAATGGAAATGAATATACAATAGAGAAAACCACGACTGAGAGAGAAATTATATTTGTTTAAACTAATCACCAACTAGTTGCAGACCAAGGATGTTCCACCCAACCATAGATGTTGTTGTTCCAAGTCTCAATAGTAGGCCACCCCCGAGCTAGGGCTATGAATCCACAAGGATGATTCCAAGGTGTCACTCAGCTTCCCAAACCACTCAACACTCAAGCTCTCACAAGTTTCTCAACCTACAACAATCCAAATTGTACCATCTCTCTTCTTTTTAACATGCACAACCCAAGAGGATGGACCCCTTCTTTGTTGCACAATCCCTTAGGCTATCCTCCTCCTTCCAGGAATCTAATGCATCTGGTCTAGAATCTCCATGTTCGAACTCTTAGGATTCTCAACCGTAAACAAAACTTAACACTTTCCAATGCATCTCAGGTATGCAAGCATTAAGTCATGGCTAGAATACACCAACAATTGCTACAACCAACAAACAATGGATTCTTCATAAAATATTCTCCCCCATGTCCCAATCCATGAAAAAATGAATGACAAATGATAAATGAGAAACAATGAATGAAAGAGTGATAGAATGAATGGACAAGAACCCCCAAACAACACACATGATGGGTTTATATAATTATGTGAGAAATCAAGAACCATATGGCCTTCCCCAGAAGCTCATGTAACCACTTCTCTCCATTAAACAATTATGATAAAATGACTTAGCCCCATAATCCCCCTCTCTCGTGGAATCATATCTCCCTATAACTCTTGTCCTTGTCCATCTAGCAATCAATGATGTATTTTATTATTAGTGGTGGTCAAAGCATTACATTTCCCAGGCACTCCAATCTATTTTAATTGTTTGGGCACTCTATCCTTTAATCAAATAAAGTTTACATTATTTAATATGAGGACTCAAAATTGGGGTATTACATTCCCCTCCCCCCTATTTTGGCATTGTCCCCGGTGCATAAAAAAACACAAATCAAAATTTCAAAGTTATTCAAAAAATTATGGGTTCTCTGCCTGCATGGAATATTCGTGTTCCCAAGTAGCCTCTTCAGGACTGTTGTAGGTCCACTAAAATTTTACCATTTCTATAACTTGATTCTGGAGCACTTTGAATTTTCTATCCAATATGCGTATTGGTTGGACCTGAAAGTCTCCCTCTAGTTCTACCTGAATAAAATGCCAATCAATAGCATGGTTAGGATCATGTACATACTTTTTTAGCAAGGGGACATGAAATACATTATGCACATTCATGGAAGCATGTATGCAACTGGCCCTATTCTATCCAATATTTCAAATGGACCACAAAATCTAGTTGCTAGCATGTTACAACTGCCCAGCTTCAATGAGGTCTTCTTGGGATTCACTTTGAAAAGTACATGCTCTCCCACTTTAAAATCTCTAGTTGTCATGTTCTTATATGCATAAAGTTTCCATCTAGCTTGTGTTTCCTTCAAATTCCTCTGAATTCTAACCATTTGGTCTTCCATATCCTTGAGAAATTCTAGCCCAGGTATCACTCTGTCAGCTGGGTTATCCCAACTCACTAGAGTATTTCATTTCCTACCATACAAAGCTTCAAATGAGATCATTTTCATTGAAGCTCGATACCCATTATTATAGGAAAACTCAACCAAATGCAATTAATCTTCCCACTTAGATGGTTTATCCATCACATACATTCTTAACATGTACTCAATCACTTGGTTGACTCTATCGGTCTTCCCATTTGACTATGGATGATATTTTGTGCTAAAGTTCATATTTGTGCCAAATGCCTTGAATAATCCCCTCCAAAAGTTTGAAGTAAAATTTGTATCTCTATCTGATACAATTTCCTTACATATGCCATGTAACCTAACAATCTCCTTAATGTAAATTTCTACAATATTAGTTGTTGTATGTGTCATTTTTACAGGGACAAAATGAGTAGCCTTTGTCAATTTATTAACAACTATCACTGTTGAATCATGTTTCCTTGTTGTCTTGGGAAATTTAGTTATAAAATAAATGGTTACCACTTCCCATTTCTTCTATGGAATTGGCACTGGCTGTAACAAACCTGTTGGGTTCCTATGATCAACCTTCACTCTCTAACATTCCATGCATATGGAAATGTAATCAACAACATAATTCTTCATTCCTGGCCAAAAGAAATGGCTTCTCACAGCTACAATTGTTTTTTGGTAATCGAGATGTCTGACATACAAAACATTATGCATTTATTTTAATACAAAATTCCTAAGTTCACTGGAGATAGGAACATAAATTCTATTTTTATGGATAAGTAATCCATCTTCCTTCATCTCATATTATTTAATTTTATGTTGTACATTTTCCTGCTATAATATTTTTTTTACCTGTAGGTAATGCTGATTTGTAACAACAACATCTAAAATCCTTCTCTTCAAATCTGACCGATGCATACTAATGGTTGTATCATTCATGAGATGTACTCTTCTGTTGAGTGCATCAACAAGTTTATTTTATTTTCCCTTGATATGTTTGATGTCAAAGTCATACTAAAAAATTCCAGTCATCTTGTCTACCTGGAATTCAAAGTTGGTTGTTCAAAAAGATATTTTAGACCACTATGGTATGCTCTTAATTCAAATCTCTTTCCCATGAGATAATCCCTCCACATATTCAATGCATGAACAATGGAAACAAGTTCCAAGTCATGTGTGCATTAGTTCCTCTCATGTTCTTTAAGCTTTCTAGACTCATAACCAATGGAATGTCCATTTTGAGTGAGGATTACATCAATTCCTTCCTTGCATGCATCTGTACAAACCACAAAACTTTCATTTGGGTCTGTAGTCTTTAAAATAGGTGCACTAGTAAGTAATTCCTTTAACAAATTAAAGTTCTCTTCACACTCAATTGTTCATTTAAATTTAACCCCCTTATTTTTCAAGGAAGTGATGGGATGAGCAATCTTAGAGAACCCCACTATAAATCTTCCATAGTAACCAACTAATTCCATAAAATATTTGAATTCTGAAACATTCCTAGGTGTTGGACATCCTCTAATGGCTTCAATATTCTTTGGATCTACTGTTATACCTTGTTCTAAAATAATGTGTCCCAAGTAATGGATCTATTCTTGGTAAAAAGAACACTTACTAAGCTTGGCATACAACTGATGTTCCATCATCACTTGCAGCACCAACCTTAAGTGATGTTCATGTTATTCTTCTGACTTATAATAGATAAGTATGTCCTCCAAGAATACAATGAAAACATTATCAAGATAATTTATGAATATGCCATTCATCAAGCACATAAAGACAGTTGGTGCATTGGTCAACCCAAATGGAACCACTACAAATTCATAATTCCCATACATGGTTCTCAAGGTATTCTTATTAATGTCTTCTTACTTGATTCTTACTTGGTGGTATCCTGATCTCAAGTCTATCTTTGAGAATATCTTTGTTCCTCTTAGTTTATCAAATAGGTCATCAATTCAGGGTAGAGGGTACTTTTTCTTCATAGTGGCTTTACTCAGTTGTCTAAATTCAATACAGAACCTCATTGTTCCATCCTTCCTTTTGACAAATAGTACTAGTTTTTCCTAAGGTGAAACACTTGGATGTATGTAACCTTTCTTCATCGATTCTTCTAGCTACATTTGTAATTTATTTAATTTTGGTGTACTCATTCTATAAGGTGTTTTTGATACTGGGGTTACTCCTAGTACTAAATCAATAGATAAATGCATCTCCCTCTTGGGTGGCAATCCTGGTATTTCTTGGAAAACATCTTCAAACTCTTGCAGTACCGAAAACTATTCAAGGCTTGGCGCTTTTGTCTTTTCTGGCTCCTCCAAATGGGATACATACAATTGACATCCTTTCCTGAAACATCTCTTTTATTTGTAAGGCTAAAATATCCCTTATCGAAATGGGACTTGGAATTCCTTTCACAATGCTTTGTTTTCCTTCTTCATTTAGGAATGTAAATGTATTTTTATGACAATCTAGGACAACATGATGCTTTTACAACCATTCCATTCCAATTAGAATATCATAAGATCCTAATGGGATAGTATTCATATCAACAATTGTACTTACTCCATTCATATTTATTGGACAAATTCTAACAACCTCATTGATCCTTCTTTTGGTTCCAGTGGCTAGTTGAACCAAATTTGACTTCTCAAGCTTATTCTTCTCCAAATGTAATCTATCCACTAATTTAGGATCAATGTAACAATGGCTTGATATTGAATCAATTAAGAGAGAAATAGGATGATTAATTATCTTACCTTTGACCTCGATCACATTGGATTGGTACTCTACTTGTCGATATTCTTGGGCTGCATATATTTTTCCCATATATTCTATTGTTGTAGCCTCTTGGATTTTGTGCATGGTATTCACTTTGTCTTTTCTATGAGGGAAAACCTTGTACAAGTGATCTTCCTTGCATCCCCAACATTGTATTGGTGGTCTTGCCCTTTTTTCTAGGGAATCTTCTCTATTGGATTCATCCTTAGCACGTTGGTCTTGCCAATTTTGGTTTGGGATATTTCTGTTGAAAGGAGGTTTGAATCCATTCCTCCTCTGATCATATTTATCCTTCTTCATATCCTTCCAATATTTTTGCATGGACTCTCTGCCATTTCCTTGCTCATACATGTACTTAGCCTTCCTGATGGTTTCTGTCAAGGTTTTAGGTTCATCATATTGAATCTTCTCCTTATAAAATGAAGACAGTCCACTCAAAAACCTTTGTACTTTCACCTTCTCATCCTTAATAAACCCCACATACTTTAACAATCCCAAGAACTTATTTTCATACTCTGTTATGGTCATGCTTCCCAACCCAAGTTCAAAGAACTCTTGCATTTTATTGTCATAAAAGTGATCTGAAAGGTACTCCTTCTGAAAATATCTCTTGAACTATTTCCAAGTAAGAACTATTTCCAAGTGATCCTTCTTTCATTAATGTGTTCTAGGTGATTTAGTTGATCCCACTACATAACAATTTTTCCATGCAATTGGTATGTGAAAATTCTTGCTTCAATATTAGGTGAATAGTTGTGCAATTGAAAATACTTCCCAATTCCAAGTAACCATAATTCAACATCATATTCCCTTTCTCTTTCACCATAAAAGAATTGTGGCTTAATCTTCCTCAACTCTCCCTGAAAACTTTCCAATTCATGTCTCCTTCTTTGGTTCCTCCCAATGGATACCTTTGGACTTCTTATGGAGTCTTCATATGCATGAAGTTTCCTTGTTGAGTGAGGAGGTGAGTGCTTCCTATGATTCCTACTAGAACTTATGGAATAACTAGTCCTTCTGTAGTTATCTCTTCTTTCATGTTGTTTTCTTCCTTCCTCGTGTTGAGCTTGATCCCTTCTTTTCTTATATATGTAGTTGATTTAGGATTTGCATTACTTGAGAATTATTTTGTTTTTTTATTTCATCAATCTCACATTGTTTGCTGTATAACTCTCTACTTATATTTTCAGGCTTCTCTCACTCTCTATTAATGTCTCTTGTTCCCCCCTGCTCCAATGTCCATTTGATTTTGTCTCTGCATTTCCAACACTGATGTTTTGACCCTAGGTTGATTTATCATGACTAAAGGCTCATTTCCCTTCCTCCATTTCCCAGATATGCATTCTTATCTTTCTTATATCTCTTAATTCTTCAAAAGAGTCTACATATGACATAATCTTTGTTAGCTGAAACATAAGTATAAACATTTATAAGCATTTCGAAAGGACCATAAAATAATCATATATATAAATTTCTCTTTTTAATTTTCCTTAAGGACACCAATCATTTTATTCGGAGTTGGTTATGAGTTTTTCTACTCAAAACAATTCTCTAGGTTCATAAATAAATTCCTCTCTTCGGTATATTTCTAGTGACCATTTCCTTTCTTAATTTCAAACTTGGGGAAACAAGTTTCAACCTTTTGAAATTCTCAGGTTGTGTTACATTAATTTCCACTTTATTCTCACGTGGCATCTAAGTGGTGCTTAGTCACTTGTGACATTCGATGCAGGACTTACACAGATACTGACATGGCACCTGCTACCTGGTCCATTGGTCTTCTCAAATTTATAGTTCAGAATAGTTCAGGTCCTTTCATTATAGTCAGGGTATTCTCTATTGGAGTGTATTCACCCCTGACCTTACTGCCCACTCCTGAAGAATTGGTCAGACAACACCCTCTTAGAATATCTAATGGTCCATGAAGTTTGGGAACCAACGTCTCTGACTTCTTCAGAGTCTCCACTTGCACAAAAAATACTCTTTGTTCTTATTTCCCAATATCCATGCTACAAAAGGGAACCACGAGACCTATGGCTGAGATCTCTTCTCAGAGTCCTCCCTATCGAAGTACCCTCACTCCAGTCTTTCTAAACACTTTGACCATCGCACTCTGACTGAACTCCCTATGATGGATCCAATGATCCCTATTCTCCTCCTCGAATGTTCATTTTTTTCTCAGAGTTCACAACTACTTGAAATTTAAGGTCCATCCATTTAAATCTTCATACTCATCCATGTGGGACCCATGATATATCAATGACTATCCTTACGCCACACCTAGTCACTAGTCAATGATGTCGATCATTTCTTTGAGTTCCTCCCATTAGAGTGCATCCCCCTCCAGGACTAGAACTCAGTCTGACCAACACCACTCTGATGAATGGTCGAGATCTATCATCCTACAGATCTGACACTAAGATTTAAAGTGAGGGATTGAGGGTCTACATGCCCAATTGGGGGCACTCATGTCCCTTCGACCAACCAACGGTCAACACATATCATTCCCTAAGGAAATTTATTCCTTTCTAGCATATTTGTCACTCTGACCATCGAGTTGTCACGACACATCACTAGGAAATCATCGTTCTCTCTCCTTCTACACGAACCACATTATATCTACGACTGAGATTTTGGGAATATTTCTTGATAGATCAACGATTATCCTTCACTCTTGGAGTACCTCCCATCAGATTTCCTCCACTCTAGGAATCTAAGGTTACTCCGACCCTCAAACTCTAATGACACACACATACCTCAAAGGATCCAACGAACTAGATGTCTTTCAAGCTACTCTCTGATGGATCAATGATCATCGAAGTCCCTTGTCGTTGTATTCCATGCAACTCTGCATTCAGAAATCCTGATGGTAGTCTCCTTCAATAAATAGTGGAGATATGTCCATCCCCAGATCCAATGGTCGTCAATTAAGGGTGAACAACCAAAGGCTTAGACCCAATAAGGGCCCATTGGCCCACCTAGCACATTCGTCTACAAATACATGGAAATGGGGGGGGATATCACAAGATGATAGCTGACAAGTTACAAAAGATGATGGAGCATCGACTGTACATACAAACTAGGCATTTGATATGGTGATCAAAATTACACAAGGCACAACTTCGTAGAGTTCCGTGACTCTTTTTGCTTCATGCACAAGTCACAAAGGTTTGGCTTATGTTTATAAAGGGTTCACTCGCCTTTCCCCGCATGCATGCACGATGAATATTTTCATAGTCCATAGATAAATAATGGATAACCCACTTGGAAGCTCGATTGATGTTGATTTTCATTGGTTTCCTTGCTTGGCATACTATCGATTCAAAGGCTCACATAACGAAGGGAAGACTAGCTGAGATGCTAGGGATACAATGGATCGCCCAAGCACTATTTCCACGGTGATATCAACACTGCTACACTTCGACAATTTTCGATAGCCAATAATTAAGTCAAGAAGCACCATAAGAATTTTTGTAGGAGGGCCTTCAAGGCTCGATGTTGTAAAACTAGGCTCTAATACCAATATGTGACACACCCAGAGCAACAAACCAAAAAGAAATGTCTTTTCTTTTGAAAACAATTTTCTCCAACTCTACTTGAAACATACCCACTGCCCAGGTACCTGTTGACAAGAAAAATTGACTGTCCGTCAACTTGAAGAACAAGTCTGGTCCGAGGTTGTCTAAGTAACCCAAGTCGTTTGTTGTAACTTGCTCTTACGGGTTTAATGTCTCCATTAGCCAATCAAAAATCCTAAAATAAAGAGAAAGGGACAACTAACTAATGAAAAAAAAAACTATACTATATATATATATATATATATATATATATATATATATATATATATATATATATATATGAAATGTGTTTAAGCAGAAAAAGAAAACATGAAAATATCATTTATGAAAATCATTTATAGGTTGTAAGTTTTACTAGAAACTCATGAAATCAATGTAAAAATAATTCCTTTTGAGAAGCAGATAAAGAAAGAACATTCAAATATTTTTTTGTTTTCTTTCTATAAATCTAATAAAACTTTAATTAATTAAACTATGAAACACAGATGCACAGATAGTCAAAGATGATCTAAGCTTTCTGGTTTCACTAATATATAAAATGACATAAATTAGAAATAAAGAAGCTAACCTAATGACAATTCATTAAATGTGCCTGTGCCTCTATGTGAATTGAGAGCATCCAATTGCCATGCCTACGAGATAAATCTGCAATAGACTTATACTAAAACTGTTATGAATAAATTAGTAACATGTATTGGTAACCAGAGTTTAATAATAGAATAGGGAACACAATTTAATTCTGTGATCTTATGATAAAAAATGATTACAGTAAGATAAGTCTGAGTGTAACATATTCATTTCATTGTTCAACGAAACATCAAAGAGAAATCCTTATACTCAAAATTGGAAAGATGACCACAATGTCAATATTTGGAACAACAAATATGAACAATATTTATAAAATGAACATCCTGAAACATAACATATCAATGAGTCTAAAGCTACATGATATATTAATATATCAATATTAAATAAATCAAAACATTAATGAAACAACATTTGCAATGGACTAAAAAYGAAAGTTGTATGTTGTTCCATAAGTCTTGAAAATCATTCATTCATAATTGGTTCCAGGTYAAGGTGCCTCTRATTTACAAAATAAAGAGTATTTAAAGAKTTTTTTGAAATCTCAACTTCCTATKTCCTGGGATAAGATYAGATCCCATAATATCAAAATAWTACAAATGTGGAGGGCCTATAGCCACTMATGATCAAATTGTATCATAAAWWWWTTATAAAAGKTTTTTCCTATTCACAAAAATAAACARAAAGGAGATACTAATCATCTAAATTGAACATGTTCCACCTCATAAATATCARCATMAGATATACCATGTCYTGAAAAATGAAATAKGAACAAATTAGATAAGTTATTCACAACTAATTACTAAATTTTATATAAAAATGACTTGGCTACATAATCAGAATCCYCATTGACCTCGATCGGGTCGATCGAGCTCAAATGAGACTTAGATCGATTCCTCAAACTTCTTGAAAAGAGTYGACCAKGTMTTTTATTTCAGAACCCTACCATTGCGTGCTTCTGTTTTGACTTTTTGTGAGACTTGCCAATATGCAGTTTCATATTAGCATTAGGGACAAMAAATAATTCATGCACAGAGGTATCATTTAACTTAGGATCAACATTCTATTTCCCATGTGAAAAGKGAYCGGGTGTTGCCTTGTCACGAGGGTTTTTCTTCAAAGGATCTATCTTGTCACTTGAGAAATCAAAATGTTTCTCTATCAGAGGCTTATCCAACATATGGGTTTCTGTAGGAATGGCTATAACAAAACTTTTTCGAGCTAAGAACCCATCCCAATCATCAGCCAGGGTTTTCAAATGATGAACCAACAATATTTTAATTAAACCATGGTGAAAGAGGCTAGAGTCGAGGCTCTGCTTCTTGTATCTTTTAGACATCTTGTATAGACTCCTTAGAAAATAAAACAACACATTCAAATGGAAACCTATAAAGTGCATAAGCAACCGCACATGATAAAGAAAAACTAGGACATAATGACCTTCACAGGTTATAAACTATTTAAGAACTGATAAGAGGCCATGCCATCTAACCTTAAGAAAAGAAACAGGAATACCTTTCTCACAACAATCAATCTTTCTGGAAGTCATGAAGAGGCCCCAAGGCACTTCTCCAATTTTCGAATTCTTGAACCACTTCTGATCAATGAGAGGAGGCCATGTGGCTTCACTAAAAAACTCTTCAGTGACCTCCAACTGAATATCCTCAACCTTCTCTCTATATCCATCAAATGTTTGTGCGAATTCCTTAGCCACGCGAAGGTTATACCCTTTGAACCTCTTAATGAAAATATCCTATCCCTCGCCTTTCAAATCCTCGGCTACATCATCATGAGACAACAACGCTTGAGCCATTTTTCTCTATTTGGACAACAGGGGCCATTAAGAGTATGACCAGATTGTAACCAGGGTGAATCAAGCTAACTATGGGTTTAGAAGGCAGAAGTAAAAGGGACAAGTCTGAGTGGATACCATGGAGAAAAAACAAGTAAAACACCTGTGTGATCATAGCATAAACATGAAGGTTCTGGTCACGAAGTTTGAACACTTCTGGTAATGAACACCTTGAGTACATAGCATAACACAAACCTTTTGACTCATAATAAGAGCCTGTCAATTCAATCTGCAAGCCAAAGTTCAAGTACATGGTACGATGTTTGTGCATTAATTCCCATGTCATGCAATGACTATAGTCAATTTTCAAAGGGTTGAAAAGGATATGTTTACAAATCAAATATGAATCAACTCTTGGTATTATATTGACATTCAACAAACTCAAAAAGGAAAATCATACAATTATTTAAATATGAAGTAGATGTAAGCACAATGAACCTTTAAAAGCATGTTTTGAATAGGGATATAATACAAAATTAAGTTTCCATGTTTGATTCATGCTTTTAGTCATGAATCAAACATGGAATAAAACAAACACACAAATCTTTGATCGATTAATGAATGACTATACTAACCCAGTCATCGTCTAAAAAGAGACAATTTTTATAAGACAAGGTGAAGGCGGCTACATAAAGTATAGTTTCTCGTTTAATCAACGAAATGGTGTGAGACTGCCAACAGTGGCGACTTACTGGGAGAAGCAGTTATCTCTGCATCACCTAACGAGTTCATTTTAGTACTGATCAAAATGATTAAAAATTAAAGAATAGTTGTGGTAAATCAAGCATCCCAATAAAACTCAAAAACATCACACAGTCTAGTCTTTAGATGTCTTTCTGTTCAAATGAAATCCGGTGACAAGTTTTAATTATGAGAGAAATGATATTCAAGCCAATGACTTTGATACTGTTGACAGGGCCATTGCTACCAACATGCATCCATAGCCTTGGTATGGATGTCAATTAACCCACTATGACACCTCTGTCCTATCCAAGAATCTGTCAATTCAAGATGAAGGGAATTTCCTGATAAATATAAAAAATTATACCTGATAATTTTCTTGAACCCGACATTGCTTCACTGCCAGCAATCATTGTTCAGTACCCCGGTGAATTTGTCTTGGCATCATGTATGCATTTACCCACTGCCTGCAGACCTGTTCAGTATCTCGACGAGTTTACAGACACTTCCCAAAACTCTCTAGAAATTACAATTTGACATAAATTTAACGATCTTTAGAAGAGAGGGGTGATGCTGAAAATTTCAGTTTTCAGAGCACTTGATATTTTCCAGCCTTAATTTTTCGCTTGATAACCTTCATTATGATTTGAAATTAGTTTTCTAATAAGAATAACTTTTCGAGGACAGGAAGTCATACTTGAGTTGTTTTCTTTAAAAATAGGGACAACGTAAATAGTTTTAATGAAGATCATGTCTTCTCATGATTATAAAGTGAAACCAAGAAACCTACTTCGAACATAAAGTTTCTTAAGCTAGTTTGAGTTTTAGCAATTTACAACATTGATGCTCTGAAAAGACCTTGATTGTTGCTTCATGATGAGGCATTTTGGTTTCCCTTCACGAACTAAAATGTGACACAAACATTAATTTATTTAGAAAGCAGTGAAAACAAGCAAAATGAAAAGAACCAAAAAAAAGAAGAAGAGGAAATCAAAACAGAAAAATATGTACAAAGGAGGGTCTGGAAATGTCGGTGAAAATACCTTTTCAGAACTTGGCCATTCACCGAGAATGTGTCTAGATTTCCCTCCAAATTGTGTAGATGGAAAGAGATGGGACCTAATTGTTCAGGGATTATGAATGGTCCTAACCACAGGTTCTAGAACTTGGTGTGTTCCCCTTTTCCTTCGTGAGGTTTATCCCATTTAAGATCCAAATCTCCTACCTCGAAGTTCCTATCCGAAGAAGAGTTTGAATCAAACCATATTTTTACAATCTATTGATGTTGATCCAGTTTCTTCTTTGCTTGTGCTCTTACTTCCTCTAGTTTTAATAAGGCATTAATTCGACTTTCAAGAGGAGGGCAATCCTCTTCTTGAACTTTCTGTGATAATTGCAAAGAGGGAAGAAGAACATGTGGAGGAAGAATTGCTTCTCTTCCGTAGACAAGAAAGAAAGGGGAATTTACAAAAAAGGTTTTTGGTGTAACCCTATCAGCCCAGAGTGCATTAAATAGTGCATTGTGCTAGTTCTTGTGATTTTCAGCAACTGTCCTCTTAATGATCTTCAACAAATTTTTGTTTGTCGATTCTGCTAGACCATTCCCTTGGGTGTAATAGTTGGTAGAATATTTCAATTTGATCCCTTTTTCCAAGGAAAAAACATTCATATCGAGGGATGAAAAGTAAGAAGCATTATCAAAGACAAAAAAATCGGGAATGCCAAACCTAGTAATGATGTTTGAATTGAGGAAAGATACTACCTGATTCGTGTTAACCACTTTCAAAGGTGCAACTTCGAACCATCTGGTAAAATAATCCGTTGTTGTAATGATATATTTATGTTTCCATGAAGAAGCAAGGTTAATTGGCCTTATGATGTCAAGACCCCACTACTAAAAAGGTGAATCTACAGTAATAGGCTGCAAAGGGAATGCTTCCTTTTTCATCCATCCAAGAGCCTTTTGGCAGATTATGCATTTACGACACAACGCATGGGCATATTTAAACAACGTGGGCCAATAGTACCCAACTCTTAACACTTTGTGAGAAGTGGTGTCTCCACTGAAGTGTCCACCAGCCTCACTTGCATGAAGTTCAGATAGTACTTTCTTTGTTTCATCCTTTTCTAGACAACGCATGAGAACATTATCAAAATTCCTTTGGAATAATACATCATTTATCAGTTGGAAAGATGAAAATTTTAGTCTTAGCGCTCTTCTCTTTTTGGGATCAAGATAACGAGGAGTAGATCCGTGTGTTAAATAAAACTTAATATCATCAAACCAAGAATTAGCAACAACTTGTGTACAAAAAATTTGTTTCCCGTTGTGCTGATTTACAGTTGAGATGTTAATTTGACATTCATGTTCTTCAACTGAATCAACAACTAGTTTACATAGGACTTGACCTCTAACAATTTGTGCAGGAGTTATTTCAAGGTCATATTCTTGTAACGATGTCATCAAATTTTCCCGTTTTTCACCCAAATCCTTTTGTACTAACAAGTTTCTAATAGCAGGATAAGGGACGATGACTTTAGTTCTGGATTTCAGCAAATATGATCAGAAATGTTTCATTTCTTTAAAAACAACATATGCCGATTGATCTATAGCCGAGTAATTAAGCTCTGCCCGTTTGAAAGCTGAGCTCATGAAGGCTATGGGGATTTCATTACTTTCGGTGTTCTTTTGGGTTAATAAAGCAGCATAAGATCGGTCGGAGGCGAAAGTGTAAAGAAGAAAATCTCGCGAGAAGTCGAGACTCATTAAGGAAGGAGATTCTATTATGGATTTTTTGATGGAATCAAAATATTGGATTTCCTGTGGTCCCCAATGATACTGAACATCCTTTTTAATTAAATTATGTAATGGTCTTACCATTTCTAAAAAACTTGGGACAAACCTTCTGACAAAATTAATCTTGCCTAAAAATAATTGCATGGCTTTTTTGGAAGAGGGAGGGGAGAGTTTAGCAATAGCTTGGGTTCTTTCAGGATCTATAATCATTCCATATTTTGACACTATGAACCCAAGTAGTTTTCCCTGCTCAACTGCAAATACTGATTTCTTGGGGTTGAGAGATATTCCATACTTGCGGCATCGTTCTAGGACAACCCTAAGGTGAGACAAATGATTCTTCTTGTTTTTAGAGTAAACGGTAACGTCACCAAGATAGACCACTAATGATATATTTATGAGACCATGAAAAACAATGTCCATTTCTCTCTGAAAAGTGGCCACGACATTTATAAGCCCAAAAGGCATCTTCCTATAGGCACAAGTGCCCCATGGGGTACGAAAAGTGGTTTTGAGTTGATCTGAGGGAGACATGAGGACTTGGTTGTATCCCAAAAAAACATATAATAGAGATAGTCTTTCGGAACCAGAAACCTGTTGAAGAATTTGTTCCATTGGAGGAACAGGATAATTGTCTTTGTCCAAGGCTCGATTCAAGTTACGAAAGTCGACACAGAGTCGAATTTCACCACTTTTCTTCCTTACAGGAACTAGATTAGACACCCATTACGTGTGTCTCACCGGGAATATTATTTTTTCATTTAATAATTTATTCAGTTCTTTCTTGATAGTGTGTTCCAACCTAGGGTGCATCTTTCTCAGCTTCTGCTGAAAAGGTTGTGTTTGGTGTTTAATGGGGATGACATGTTGTATGATATTAGGATCAAATGTTTTTAAATCATCATACGTCCAGGCAAAAACGTCTTTAAATTCTTTAAACAAATTTATAAAGGCGGATTGTTCTTGCTCGGAGCATCCTGTTCCCAAATTAATATTTTGAGGATTGTCCTTAGTTCCTAAGTTGACTGTCTCGTAAATCAAAGAAGAACTATTCGTTTTACAATTAACTTACCCTCTAAATTTATCATACAAGTCATAAAAATTTTCTAGTCTTACCACGGATCTAGGAATAGAGTTTACCAGATCAGACGTTGATTTAGGAGGTCTAGGGTCTGATATTACCATGAAGTTGTGGAGGTTTTCATCATGAGTGCCTTCATCGATAATTGCACCTTGGAAAGTGTCCTCCAAATGAAATAAGTTGATAATCTGTTGGTCATCATCGAACACTCTCCAATTGGTAATGTTATGCAGGATTGATGGTCTGAACAACATTCAATAAAAAATGCATTAGGAGAAAGACCTTCTATGGGAAGAAGTTTATAAGCGACGTTAGCCAATAAATCAGCCTCCGAATTACTTAATCTAGGAATGGAATTTATATTGAATGCTGAAAATTTTTGCATTAAACTCCATACGTTAGTTTGGTAGCTTTTCAGATGTGGTGATAGGAAACATATGGAATTTCTTACCTGCCTGACCATGATTTCTTAATCACCGAATACCAATAAATTTATTACGTTCATATCCAAATCTTTCCCGAGTCCTTGCAACAGTGCTTCATATTCAACGGTGTTGTTGGTGCATTCGAACTCTAATCGACAAGCAATGAAAGCCTTATTACCTTCGGGGTCGATGAGTACACATCATGCGCTGACTTCTTCTTTGGATTTGGATCCATTGAAGTATAACGACCATATCTAAGCTTCTTCAGCAGTGTTTGGCCCATTTGGCAAAGCTAATGACTGCGTACAGGTCCTGAGTTTTGATTGTTGCTCAGGATTGGTGATGGGGGAAATTTTGGTCATGAAGTTACCAAAGAAGGTGTTCATTCCCTGCATTTCAAATGAATTAGTATATGTAGTAAACAATTCGTTTGCATCATTTAGATCTGTCACGGTGTGCTTGATATAACGTTCACGGTTTATCCTAATTCTATTTGGCTGTCCATTTTCTCACAGCCACAAATGAGACCAATCCGTGGAAAAGTAACCATGCAGTTGCTCGGACCAATCCCTGCTCAAAAACAAACCACAGGATTCAAGGATGTCAACAAAAATGATGTCAAAAATTTGGTGAACCTTAGGATTAGAAGATAATCTAACCAAAACATTCTTAAGTTCACCGATCACCTTAACGTTCGTCCGATCAAGCTAAATGATTTTGAGGCTAGAAGGTTGAACTTCTGCATTATTTTTTTGGAAAACAGATAAAGGCATCACATTTGATGATGCGATGGAATGCACCATGCAATTATTTACATTTCTATTGAAAATTTCAAAAGTTAGTAAGAAAGGCGAGACAATTTTACGAGTGTTATCAGCAGAATTCTGTTGATTTTTTGTTGCTGTCCTTGAAACAATTTCATTTACATTTGATATAGTTTTTTCAGTTAGAGCCCTTTTATCTGGAGGTTCGGATGTCGTTTGAGTAGGGATCTTTTTAGAGATGATTTCTGCAGTTTTCTTGCTGTTGTTCTTACTATTTTCTGAGATATTTTGAAGCATTTTCTGTAGAATAATAGAAAATTTCAAAATCTCAAAAACATAAATATTAGCCTTCAATTTTTTTAGATCTTCAATCAAGTCATATTCTAAAACTGAGGCTACTAAAATCTTTTTTATTTCAGCTTGTTTCGACTATTTTGGAGGCACATTATTTCTCATTTCGGAAGATGGTTTGCTCTGTGTTTTACTCCTTGTGTTGTAAGGGTGGACAGTTTCAAAGTTTGCTTGGAAAATACTATCAGAGAAGTGTCCAAAGATATTGGGAGATGATTCCTCTTCTTCAGCTACTTCTTCCTCAAGTACGTCTACATAACTTTAAGGAGGGACATAGTTATCATGTGCTTCAAGAATAGTTTGTAAAGCATATTGTAAGCTTTCAAAATTAAGACCTTCAGTGGTCGGATTTGGTCGGTTTTTGGGAAAAGGCTTCCTGAAAGGAGGTTTAACACTTCCTTTGCTTGAGGAAGCTTCTTCAACTGATCTTTTCAAGTCTACGACTTGATTTGATAATTTTTGGAAAGCCTTTTGCAAGCTTTCTAAGTCTAAATCTTTCGATTGACTTTTGTCTTGGGGAGGCCTAGTAAGGATTTCTATTTTCTTTTTAGAGGATGAGAATGTTTCAACTTCACTATTTAGATTGTATTTTAAGCTTAATATATCCTTTTCAATTTGGCTCGCCTCCTCAAAGGCTTCCATTAATATAGACTTTTTAGACCTCTTAACCCAAATTGCTATATTGTTATGTAGAGATTTGGTGTAATATGCAACAATTAGACTTTCAACAAGCATTGAATTTGTGGGAATTCGATTCTTTAACGTAAGGAACCTTTGGTTAAAATATTTTACTTTCTCCTTAGGGTTCATTTTTAGTCTGGAGATTTCCATAACTAGGACTTCAGGAGATTTATCATCTCCAAATTTCTCTAAGAAATAGGTTTCGAATTTGTCCCAAGAGACAATGGTCTGGGGTTGTTTGGTCAAATACCATGTAGAGGCATTACCCTCAAACGTATAAGGAAAGAGTCTACATACTACATCTTCATGCTCTACAATTCGTATTCTAATGACCAACATAAATTTCTTAATGTGATCCTCAGTAGATTGTTTAGAATCTGGATCAAACTTAGGAAACCATTTCTCTGGGTGTTTTGATAATGGGTGTTGGGGTTTGGGTACATCCATGACATATTGATCGAGCCAGGGTCTGGTGGGATTGTTTTGGTTTTCCATGGGTGTAGTTGGTGTCGGAGGCTGAGATGGTTCAGACGAGAAACTGCCTTCGTCAGATGATTCTCCTCCTGAAGAGGATGGAGGTGAATGAGGTGGGGCAGGTGGAATACCATATCCCCCATATCCGAGAACAAGTGTCTCGGTAGGATTGATAGGATTATCTCCTAAAGGGTTTAAAAGTAGACCAGTGCCTTCAAGTTTTTCTCGTATATAAAAGAAATCTAAGGATTTATTTAGTGGTCTACTAGGTTGTCTAATGTGGGCCAAGGAACTATGTGTCCTTATGAGTGACTGACGAACAATTTCTTGTACATTGGCCCCTTGAGGATTTGGTGTTACTGGCTTAACGAGAATCTCAAGATTTTCGTTGGATGTAGTTGCTATTTCAGAAGTAACGTTGTTGTACGAGTGACTCCATGCTACTATAGGGGAGTGAGTATGTGGGGGTGGAGTCTTGTGACTTCCACATGCCATCAATTATGTTCAGGCCCTCCTTCTAGCACCATTTGTTGACGGGAAAAATTGTCTGTCCGTCAATTGGAAGAACAAGTCCGGTCCAGGGTTGTCTAAGTAACCCAAGCCATTTGGTGTAACTTGTTCTGACGGGTTTAATGGCTCTATTAGCCAATCTAAAATCCTAAAATAAAGAGAAATGGATAACTAACTAATGCAAAAGAAACTATATATATATATATATATATATATATATATATATATATATATATATTCTGATATAAAAATTTTAAATGTGTTTAAGCAGAAAAAGAAAACATGAAAATCTCATTCATGAACAACAATTACAAGTTTTAAGTTTTACTAGAAACTGACAAAATCAATGTAAAAATAATTTCTTTTGAGAAGAAGATAAAGAAAGCACATTCAATTTTTTTTTGTTTTCTTTCTATAAATCTAATAAAACTTGAATTAATTAAACTATGAAACATAAATAGTCAAAGTTGATCTAAGCTTTTTGGTTTCACTAATATATAAAATGACAGAAATTAGAAATAAAGAAGCTAACCTGATGTCAGTTCATTAAATGTGTCCGTGCCTCTGTGTGAATCGAGAGCATTAAGTTGCCATGCCTATGAGATAGATCTGCAATAAACTTATACTGAAACTATTCTGAATAAATTCGTAACATGTATTGGTAACCTGAGTTTAATAACATAATAGGGAACACAAATTAATTATGTGATCTTATGATCGAAAATGATTGCAGTCAGATAAATCTGAGTGTAACATATTCATTTCATTGTTCAACCAAACATCAAAGAGAAATCCTTATACTCGAAATTGGAAAGATGGCCATAATGTCAATATCTAGAACAACAAATATGAACGATATTTATAAAATGAACATCCTGAAACATAACATATCAATGAGTCTAAATATACATGACATATTAATATATCAAGATTAAATAAATCATAACATTAATGAAACAACATTTGCAATGGACTAAAGCCGAAAGTTGTACGTTGTTCCATAAGTCTTGAAGATCATTCATTCATAATTGGTTCCAGGCCAAGGTGCCTCTGATTTACAAAATAAAGAGTATTTAACGAGTTTTTTGAAATCTCAACTTCCTATCTCCTGGGATAAGATCAGATCCCATAATATCAAAATATTACAAATGTGGAGGGCCTACAACCACTCATGATCAAACTATATCTTCAAAAATTTATAAAAGTTTTTTCCTATTCACAAAAATAAACAAAAAGGAGATACTAATCATCTAAATTGAACATGTTCCACCTCATAAATATCAGCATCAGATATACCATGTCCTAAAAAATGAAATAGGAACAAATTAGATAAGTTATTCACAACTAATTACTAAATTTTATATAAAAATGACTTGGCTACATAATCGTGAGATTCTGTAGCCAGTCTTATATTGGCAAAATAAATCTAATTTCAACCGATTTGATTCAAAACAAATATCATGATTATAATAAGAGGGAAAAAGTCATTTTACCATTTAAACCAATGACTAAACATGAATCAAGATAGCTCAGAATTAACTATGGAATTCACACTGTCTGCATTCTTTATTATAATATTTCTTGTCTTCTTAAGACGTTTGACTTGTCTCTCCTCATTTTCCCTGATTTCATGATTTTCTTTCATGAGTAGCCCATTGTGGTTTGTGATCATTTTAATTTGAGCTTGGAGAATCAAGATATCAATATAGTATCATTCGAACCAACGTAGGCAGACTTCACAATTTGCAGGGGAAATGATCTGTTGATGGGGAACACAGTCAAGACTGGTTTCATCTGTATTTCCTGTTACTTTCCCTTGACCAAACCTGATACTAGTGAACTCACTTTTATCCTTGCGACACGGTGGAAGGTTGTTAACAAATTCATATGGCTGATTAGGATTCGATTTATTACAATCTGGATCTTCTTCTACGAGAAAATTTTCAATTTCAGAATCAAAATTCGCATTGAGCTCGGTCGGATTGATCGAGCTCAAATGAGTCTAAGATCGATTCCTCAAACTTCTAAAAAAGAGTCGACAGGTCTTTTATTTCAGAACCCTACCATTACGTGCTTATGTTTTGATTGTTTGTGAGACTTGTTGATATGGGGTTTCATATTAGCATTAGGGCCAACAAATAATTCATGCATAGACGTATCATTTAACTTAGGATCAACATGTTTTTTCCCATGTGAAAAGTGACTAGGTGTTGCCTTGTCACGAGGGTTTTTATTCAAAGGATCTGGCTTGTCACTTGAGAAATCAAAATGTTTCTCTATCAAAGGCTTATCCAACATAGGGGTTTCTGTAGGAATGGTTTTAACAAAACTGTTTCAAGCTAAGAACTCATCCCAATCATCACCCAGGGTTTTCAAACAATGAACCAACAATATTTTAATTAAACCATCGTGAAAGAGGCTAGAGTCGAGGCTCTGCTTCTTGTATCTTTTAGACATCTTGTACAAAATCCTTAGCAAATAAAACAACACATTCAAATGGAAACCTATAAATTGCATAAGCAACCACACATGATAAAGAAAAACCGAACCATAAAATCCTTCATAGGTTATAAATTGTTTAATAACTGATAAGAGGCCATGCCATCTAACCTTAATCAAAGAAACATGAATAACTTTCTCGCAACAATCAATCTTTCTGGAAGTCATGAAGAGGCCCCAGGGCACTTCTTTGATTTTTGAATTCTTGAACCACTTCTAACTGGTGAGAGGAAGCCCTGTGGCTTCACTCAAAAACTCTTCAGTCACCTCCAACTGAATATCCCCAACCTTCACTCTATATCCATCAAAAGTTTGTTCAAATTCCTTAGCCACACGAAGGTTATAACCTTCGAACCTCTTAATGAAAATATCCTAGCCCTGGCCTTTCAAATCCTTGATTGAATCATCATCAGACAACAACGCTTGAGAGCCATTTGGATCTATTCAGACAAGAGGGGCCATTAAGAGTATGAATAGATTGTAACCAGGGTGACTCAAGCTAACTCTGGGTTTAGACAATAGAAGTAAAAGGGACAAGTCTGAGCGGATACCATGGAAACAAAACAAGGAAAACACCTGCATGATCATAGCATAAACATGAAGGTTTCGGTCACGAAGTTTGTGTTGATTAAGGTTGGTTGTCATTGATTTCAATCCTTGAAGAAAGCCCAGTAGCACAAAGGTTTGGGTAATGGACCCAATATTGTTTGATGTAAATATGACTCATTATTGTTTTTTCATGGTTGATAAGAAGTAAATATGGATGAACTCCAAAGTGGTCCCCTTATGGTGAAAGCCTTCACGGGAAAATGCTCTGTGGAGTAAGAGAACCCATGCTTAATTGTGGAATAATAAGATGAAGGAAAGTGCGATTTTCAGGGAAAATATCCTTTATGGATAGTGCTTGTCATGTCATTTCTGGTGGTATGTGTAACGTCACATAATTCCTCACGGTTAGAGAGTTATGACCATGAGAAGTTGGAGACCCCAGGTTTGGGTAATGGACCCAAGTTTGTTTGATGGGTAATGGTATGAGTTATGATATATTTTCATATGATACTATTCTATATGGATAGTATATGTCATTCCATTTCTAGGGGTATGTGGAACATCACATAACTCCTCATGGTTTGAGAGTTATGGCCTTACGAAGTTGGAGGACCCTCATATGTCATCTAGAAGCCCCAAACGGTCAAAGTAGTCAAAGCGATTTAAGAGATTTTAAAAGGTAAATAATAAAGTGAAGTGATGAGTGTATAATAATTCAAAGTGAATGAAAAATAAATTATTTCAATAATAAATTTAATGTATAAATTAGAAGTGGACCCAACCCTAAAATAAGGAAAGTGGGCCAAGTGATCTAGAAGATGTTTTTAAGGAAGCTACTTGGAGAGTATAAATAAGAGGAAAGGCTCTCTCATTTGAATCACACTTGAGAATTTTGAATATATATATATGTGTATGAGGTAACCAAGGATATCTAAACCAGAATTATGAGTGAAGGTGAATAAAATAAGGCTGAAATGCAAGGAAGGATGAATTCTTTTGATGGTGCTTTCTAAGGTATGTTATTTACTGGTCATCTTACCATTTTCGCTATAACTTTTTTTTCTATAATGATTGAGACCGTGAAATTGCTATTCAAGTGAAAAAACATATCCAAGTATCTGTGGTAAAAATTCATCTTGTGGGTCGTTGTATTTTGGGAGTTACACTCCATGGAAAATAGGCTTTATGGCCAGTCTTGAAACTAGTCAAAATCAGGTGTTTTGGGTAAAAACGTGATAACTTCTTCATAACAGATCCAAATTTAGTGAGACCAAATGTGTTGGTTAGGGTACATTTTTTAGTATTCTATGTAACAGTTTCATATCCATTCATAAAATATTTTGTTCGGGGCACACTCTACAAGGTCGCTCTCTAGAATAAGCCAGAATTCAACAAGGTATGTCATTTTTGCTATAAATCCTTTTTTGAGAGGTTTCAAGTATCGAAACTTGGAGGAATTGAACAAAACACACTAAAGAACATTGTGTATCAGTTTCCAATCTTTATAAATTACAAGTTCAAAGTTATGATTACTTCAAGTTAGGGTTGTTGACTAATCCAAAACTAGGCATGTGAGACTAAAGAAAAGTTTGATGAAAATGCTAGTCTCTTGTTTTTAAAGTTAAGGAAGGTTTGCAAGAATGTGATCATATATACCAGGTCTATTACAGAGCTACAAATCATATTTGGATGATGAAATTGATGAGGGATTTTGGTTGAGGTACATGTTGAGTACATGGTTGAGACAAGTAGTTGATGAGTTGGCACATACATGAGGTGTATAGTTGATGATTTTGGTACATATTAATGAGTTATAGTTGATGAGTAGTTTACACATGATTGGTACATACTTGGTGCATGGTTTATGCACTTGTTTATGGCACAGGTTGATTACAGGTTGAGGTACAAGTTGATGCATGGTTCAAATTTATTGGTATAGGTTTACAACGGTATATCTCACAGTGATAGTGTGAAAATGGTTCCATAATTCTACTTCTACTTCAGGGTGGCAGGACGGGGCAAGGACAGGTGGTTGTAGCCACCTTCCGGTTGTAGCCGGAGAACATTGGGGGTTGTAGCCTCCTTCTGGTTATAGCCAGAGAATTGGGGAGTTGGAGTTTCCCTCAGGTTGTAGCCTAAGAAACTAGGGGGTTGGAGCCTCCTTCCAATTGCATCTGGAAAAAAAAGGAAGTTGGTGCTTCTAATGAATGTAATTCTTCAAGACATATAAGAAAAAACATTCTTTGGTTTTCTCCCGATTTGGGTTTCCACGTATAATACTGGTGTACTGTGTATGTGTGTGATTGTTTATTTCTTACTGCTCATTATTGGATAATAATTCTACATTGATATAACATTTGAAGAAAAAGGATTATAATTACGCTATTTCTTATTCACCCCCCCTCTCAGTAATCCAACAATTGGTATCAGAGCAAGTTCCTTCAGAAATCAGTTTAACCACTGAAAGGTAGATCATGGAGAGTTCCAACTCATATAAAAATGGAATACCACAATTTCATGGACAAAAGTATGCTTTTTGGATCATAATGATGAATACATATATAAAATCACAGGTATTTCAAGTTTGGCAATCAATTGTAGATGGATACACAGCACTAGCAGTTCCACCAACAAATGACAAAGAAGTGAAACTTGGTGAGAATAATTCCTAAGCCATAAATGCACTTTTGAATGGTCTCAGTGATACGGTATTCACCAAAGTTGCACATTGTAAATCTGCTAAAGAGATTTGGGACAAGCTTTGAAATATTTATGAAGGAGATTCAAAAGCCAAAGCAACAAAGCTTCAAACTTATAGAGGTCAGTTCGAACAACCAAAAATGAAGGAAGATGAAGATATCGTAGCCTACTTCTTACGAGTCGATGAAATAGTGAATGAAATCATAGGATTGAGAGAAGAAATTGAAGAATCTGTAATTGTTCAAAAGGTACTAAGATCTCTTCCTATGAGATTCAATCCTAAGATATCACCACTAGAAGAAAGATCGGATCTAAACTCAATAAGAATGGACGAACTACATGGAATCTTCATAACATATGAGATGAGAAATGAACAGGAAAATCTAGATGTAAAAGA
Source organism: Picea engelmannii (assembly GCA_009831015.1). Taxonomy (NCBI): domain Eukaryota; kingdom Viridiplantae; phylum Streptophyta; class Pinopsida; order Pinales; family Pinaceae; genus Picea; species Picea engelmannii. The sequence goes on from ML802261.1 coordinate 51,480, forward strand.
AGCAACCTTCAAAGCATCCAAAAGATCAAAGCAAAAGAAAAAGGAACAAAAAGAATATAGCAGCAAAAATGACGTCTCAGAAGATGATGAAGAAGTGGCCAACTTCATCAAAAGACTAAACAAGGGAACCAACGGTAAGTACAAAGGTAAGCTTCCTTTAATTTGTTTTATTTGTGATGGTATTGGTCATTTTGCTAACAAATGTCCTCATAAGAAAAAGAGAAATGATGAAGGTTACTCAAAAGGTAGACAAACATATAAAGGTAAAAAAACTACAAAGAAAGTTTTCAAGAAAAACTTTTTCATCAAAGAAGACATCTCATCATCAGATGAAGATGAAGTCGGTGACAGTGAAATAGGGAGAGTTCTATTCATAGCAGTAGAAGACTCTGATAAAGAAGACTTCGAAGAAGAATATGAAGAAGCATATGAAGAAGAAATTGAAGAGGCAGAAGTTGACTTCTGAGAAGAATTAATGAGTGCCATAGAAGTTATCAGAAGAGAAAAGAAGAAAAACAAGAAACTACAAGTAGAACTAGATAAGAAAAAAGACACTCAAGAACTAGAACAAATGATCACAAAATTGAAGGTTCAAATAGAAGAAGATAAAAGAATTGAAGAAGCACTCAAAGAACAGCTAGAATGAAAGGACAATATCATTGAAAACCTGGAAGCAGAGATTGTCACACTAATAAAGGATATTCAAAAGAAAAATATGTAGAATAGCTCAAAAGTTCTGGATGACATTATCAATAGTCAAAAATATTATCTTGACAAGTCTGAACTTGGACACAATCAGATAGAAAAGGGATCAAGCTCCAAAACAACAGAGCAAGAAACAAATCCAAAAATTTATGCAGAAACAATCAAAGGAGATAAAAGGATATACAAGGAAGATTATAGGGACACTCCTCCACCGAGAAGATTCAGATTTCAGAATCAACAACAGATAGATAGGCCTCAATAAGAAGAAGGATTCATAAGATCACCTCCTTTCATAAGATCTTCAACTACCAGGTATCAAACTATATTTTTTGGTTTATTTTATGCATGTAATAATGTTGGACATAAAGATGTAAATTGCAGAGCTAACAATGGGATCAATAACTACTTTGAGAGCCATACACAAAGGGGTTATTCAAGAAGACCTAGTGAAACACAGAGAAGAAGTTACAAAAGCTTTGACTCTTTGAGCACTGAAGTGGAATGTTACAAATGTAACAATTTTGGGCACATGGCCAACAATTGTAGAATGACAGTCCCTCCTAAAGAACCGCAATAGAGTCACAAACAAGAACCTCGGAAAATGACATGGATAAGAAAGAAAGATCAGTATAGCAATGAAGAATGCACAGTCGCTCTATAAGCTAAACAAAAGAAATGTAGTTGGTATGTTGACAATGGATGTTCAAAACACATGATAGGTGATAGAGACAAGTTTCTAACATTACGAAAGGAAAGAGATGGATCAGTCTCCTTTGGAAATGATGATTCATCCAAAATCATTGGAAAAGGCACAGTTTTAATTGGGAACAAGAATGAAAAGGCAAAAAATGTTCTACTAGTAGAAGATATGAAACATAATATTTTAAGTGTGAGTCAAATGTGTGACCAAGGTCATAAAGTTACTTTCGATTCACAAAAGTGTGAGATAAGAAAAGAAGGTT
>ML802261.1:64383-85920 GCA_009831015.1 Picea engelmannii
ATTGAAGTTTATGTTGATGATATTATTTTTGGTAGTGATGATGATAGGTTAAGCCATAAATTTGCAAAAGACATGCAAAATGAATTTGAAATGTCGTTACTTGGAGAACTATCCTTCTTTCTGGGACTTCAGATACGTCAAAGAAACCAAGGAATTTTTATTTCTCAAACCAAGTATGTCAGAGAAATGCTAAAGAGGTTAAGAATGGAAGATTGCAAACCAGTTATCACTCCCATGCAAACAAGTTGTAAGTTGATCAAAGATGATGATTCAAAGTCTACAGATCATAGGCAATATAGGTCAATGATTGGAAACCTACTATATGTGACAACATCCAGACCAGATGTAATGCAGGCAGTTGGACAGGTGGCACGATTTCAAGCAACACCAAAGGAATCACATGTATTAGTAGTAAAGAGGATCTTCGGATATCTCAAAGGAACAAAAGAGTTTGGCTTATGGTATCCAAAAGGAAAATATCTATCACTTATTGCCTACACAGATGCAGATTGGGTAGGTTGTATTGATGACTAATGAGACACCAGTGGAGTAGTGTTCTACTTAGGTGAATGTTTGGTATCATGGCTAAGCAAGAAACAATCATCGATATCTCTACCTACAGCCAAGGCAGAGTATATTTCAGCAACAACATGTTGTACACAGGTTCTTTGGATGAAACAAACTTTGACAGATATACAGGTTGAGTATGATGAGCCCATTCCAATATATTGTGATAATACAAGTGCCATCAATATCTCAAAAAACCCGGTGATGCATTCCAAGACGAAGCACATTCCAATCAAGTATCACTTTCTACGGGAACAAGTTGCAGAAAAGAAAATCAGAGTTGAGTATGTGGGCACAAAAGAACAAGTGGAAGACATATTTACAAAACCACTTCCATGGGAAGTCTTTGAATATGTTCGCCAAAGACTTGGAGTTATTTCTACTCCAAAAATGAATGCTTTTTGAATTTTTTTTGAATGCTTATCTTATATGTCTTAGATGTACACGAGGAAGCACCATAAGAGAACAGTCTGTTAGGGGTAGTAGCCCCGGATGGAAAGATACCTTTGCCATTGATGACAAAGGGGGAGAGATTTATTAGATGCAGAGGACAGAGGTATGGTTCCAGGGGGAGCATATTTATCAGATCCAGAGGATAGAGGCATGGTTCCAGTGGGAGTAGATTTATCAGATGCAGAGGAAAAAGGCATGGTTCCAGGGGGAGCATGAGTGATATTATTTCAGTATTGAATCAAAGTGTTTCCATCAATGCCAAAGGGGGAGATTGTTGATTAAGGTTGGTTGTCATTGATGTCAACCCTTGAAGAAAGCACTGTAGCACAAAGGTTTGGGTAATGGACCCAATATTGTTTGATGTAAATATGACTCATTATTGTTTTGTCATGGTTGATAAGAAGTAAATATGGATGAACTCCAAAGTGGTCTCCTTATTGTGAAATCCTTCACGGGAAGACGCTTTGTGGAGTAAGAGAACCCATGCTTAATTGTGGAATAATGAGATGAAGGATAGTGACTTTTTTAGAGAAAATATCCTCTATGGATAGTTCTTGTCATGTCATTTCCGGTGGTATGTGGAACGTCACATAATTCCTCACGGTTAGAGAATTATGGCCATGAGAAGTTGGAGACCCCAAGTTTGGGTAATGGACCCAAGTTTGTTTGATGGGTAATGGTATGAGTTATGTTATATTTTCATATAATACTATTATATATGGATAGTATATTCCATTCCATTTATGTTGGTATGTGTAACGTCACATAACTCCTCACGGTTTCAGAGTTATGGCCTTACGAAGTTGGAGGACCCTCATATGTCACCTAGAAGCCCCAAACGGTCAAAGTAGTCAAAGTGGTTTAAGAGATTTTAAAAGGTAAATAATAAAGTGAAGTGATGAGTGTATTATAATTCAAAGTGAATACAAAATAAATTATTTCAATAATAAATTTAATGGATAAATTAGAACTAGACCCAACCCTAAAATAAGGAAAGTGGGCCAAGTGACCTAGAAGATGTTTTTAAGGAAGCTACTTGGAGAGTATAAATAAGATGCAAGGCTCTCTCATTTGAATCACACTTGAGAATTGTTGTTCCTGAGTTTGTGTTTTAAGGCTATAAAACACACCATCAAGGCATCCGAATAATGATCTTTATGATAATACTTTTAAAACAAGGAAACAAAGAAAGACTAGATCAGATTCAGTTTCTCAACTGTCTCTGTCTTGCTTCCCGTTTTTCCTGGATGCTTATGTCACGTTCGATTACAGCCCATGATATTTCTAACTCAGTCCTATTTGTTGCAGTTTGTAAGATAGTGTTAAATAGGTTTAGAGCAATGCTTGTTTGAACTTGTACACCAGGTTCTACGTTAGGTTGTCTACCGTTAGGAACTGTCATGGGTGATAGGGATTTAAATATTTGTGAAGGGGTTTTTGTATATGGGTTAATTTAGACATTCAGAAAAGATATTGATGAAACAACTTTAAAATCTAAACAGTAATGTAAAGACACAACTAAGGCCATTTCCTGGTTTTGTGACAATTTTGAAATTGTAGACAATGAAAAACAACAGAGAGAAATATAAGGCTTTTATCTGGAAAAAATCTTATATTTCATTTAACAGTAATGAAAGAGACACAAGATTTATAACAAAAGAAAGATTAAGGAACAGAAGGTTACAAGTCTTAAAATCACTAAAGTAATTCCAGAGGAAAAACTGTAACACATTCAACATCCAAACCAATCTAAAACAATAAACAACAATTGCATATAATTCTGAATTGATTTACTTGCTAGAAACGCACATTAAGAAGAAGATTTAACAAATAATGATAGACAGGGGAAGAAACATAGTCACGAAATTGCAGGATTCAGAATCTTGTTGCGATTTATATTCCCTTAAACTTCAAAGCTGATAGTACAAAAATTGTCTTTTTCCAAAATTTCTGAAGCCTTGTTTCAGCCTCTCGAAATTATATTTATACATTTCTGTCAAAATTTTCGTTGGTATCTAACCAAATTTCTAACCTTTCGGTTGCATAAACTAATGTCAACCGTTTACAGTTTATTTCAAAATTCTAAAAATAGAAATATTCACAAAGTTTTAACTTAGAGTTGAAGAACTTTCTTTATCTGCTTCGACTTCTTGAACATGTTTTTCTAAAAAGTTCACCAAGGCTTTGGGAGCTTCTGGTACTTCATTTGCCTCAAAAGAAAAGAATCTTTTTTGTATGCCTGGCAACTGTGTTGCAATTGTTTTCTCTGCGGACTTAATTTTTTCCAATTTTGAACTGGAAGCTATCATCCACTTCTCTATTTCTGCCATATTGACCATTTTGATATTTGATATTTCCGCTTTCTTTCCTTCAAGTTCTTCTTTTGTTTTCAGTTGATACCTATTGATGTTGATTTCTCCTAATAACTCTGAAAAGTCATCTGTTTCACTGTGCAATGAATCTTCTTCAATGAAATCAAAGATCTTTTGACACTCTTCATTGATCTCTTTTGTAATTCTTTTATATTCTTCCAATTTAGTTTCCCAAACATTTATCATTACATTTCCCTTCAACTGCTCTGAAGTAGATAACTTCTGTGATTTTCCAGTTTCTTCTTTTTGTAAAGAAGTTATCATCTTTTGGAAAGAATTTCTTGCTGCTTTTGCTTCTCTTTCTTTTGCACTGCCTTGTCCATAGATCTCTTAGATTCTTGAAAATAATTCTGGACGATTTCCAGATTACAAAATACCTTCTGTTGTTCTTCCTCAATATTTGTATATATTTCTGATGCTTTAGTCTTGAAATGATCTATTTCAATCACTTGATTTGTAATTGAAATGATTTTATCTTGCAGATATTTATTTTCATTACCCAGTTTCTGCGTTTGTTCCTGAGTAACCTGTATCATGTTTTTTGCTTCATCAAAATTTTCATTTAACTTTTGTATTTTCTGGATGTCTTTGAGTCTAGCTTTCTCAAGACCTTTTTGTATTCCCCAGCCGATAATTTTTTCATTTTCCTTTAACCTGTCCTGCAGCTGTGTGATTTCCTGATCCTTTTGCTCTATCATAGTGATTAAATTTCCTACAGAGTACATATTGGCTGATGCTATAGCCCCCATAGTTCCTGCTAACTCTGTAGCAAATTCACCTTCATTCAGCTTCTTTCCATCAATAATAATTTTATGCTTTTTGACTGTTCTCTCTCCTATAGGATGTAATTCTTGTTTCAACACAACTCTTCTTTTTTTACTGAAAAAATAGTCCGATGAAGGTATTTCATCTCTGTTGATTGGTTCTAAGTCACTTACGTATAGAACTCCTTCGCGGGGGGTTCCGAAAGTAGCCTGCAGTGGAGTTAATGCTATAATGGGACTTCTGAGTTCTTGTGAAGCTGTTCCCCCAACATTTTCTGGAATGTCATCAAGGTTTATTAGATTTGTCTTTGCTCCTTTTCCCTTTTCTGTCTGTTTTTCTTTGATCTGAGAACCCTCTGTATTCTGAAGAGGAATCTCAGGATTTTTCGATTTATCTTTATCACTTGTATCATACTGAGTAATGGTTTCAAAACCGAGAGGAATTGTTTCTTGTTCATGTGCTGATGTTGGCATTTCGCCTTGCAAAATCTTTGGCAAACACTGTCTTCTATTTCTTTGAAAAGATGCAAACCCCACCTGTGCATCAGGTGAGAAAGTTTGCACTCTACTCTGAACTTGCTCATAAGACTTAGCATTTCTAAAAACATCATCATAAAATGAAACTTCATGTTCATATGCTTTCAATCCACACTATGTAACATGCCGATTGATTATTTGATATGGGTCATGTTTCCTTTGTTCTATATCCACTAATTTCACTTCACTCAATGATTCGGCTTCTGACTTAGAATGACCTATGTTTAATAAAAAAAAAATCCCTAGATAAACCGGAAAAGATGGCCATGCCTTTTTCTGTTGAGCTTTCAATTCTAGCCCAATACCACCATTTATCAACTGATAAGCCGGTTCTCTGCATATTAACTTGTCTGATAAAATTTTGGGTAGTGCATGTGGCGGAATAGAACATCCATAAAATCTCACATAGGAAAAATTTTCTTCGATGAACCAGTCAACAAATGATTTGAGGTTTTCTATTATGGTATTGGAGATGCGAGGGGGATCGCATCCGAAGAAAATTCTGTGTAGAGGAATAATTACATAATGGAAAATCTCATAAAAATTATTTTTGGCATTTTCTTCCCACAAGGCTGAATGGTACTTATGAACAGGCTCTGCACAAGAGGCATTCCAACTCCAATTCATTAATGGGAAAGGAGTCATGAAGCAAATGGCATCCATTATATAAGCTGACATATAAAAGGCCACTCTTTGTCCTTTTGACCTGGCTGTTTTGTAATTCATAACCTCTGAAGTGATGTTGTCTGATAATATTTTATGCCAATTGAAACTACGCCCCTCAGAAACTTCCTCTAAGAAAGGTGTCCAGTCTGCATTAAAATGAAAAGGATCCTTTCTCCCAAAAAGTCTACACAACATCATTGCTAAATACACCATATATTCATTTAGGGAAGCTGTGGCATAAATTCCAAGTTCATTGGCCCTAAACTTGTTTTCATCTCTGGACCATCCTCTTATTATGTCAGGGTATGTTTGGCCACCTTCAACACACTCTTTTTGTTGAAATGCAGCTACAAATTCAGAATTAAAAGTGTGCCTATAATTGGGTGATAGCTTGTACATTACTTGGATATGTTCGGGCCTGAATGAGTCGATAACAAGTCCTTGCTTGTTTAGAATACTTCTGGTCGGAACATCCACTTTATCCAGTGCCCAGACAACCATATCAGTATAGGAAACCAGTCTCGGGCGTGCAACAACTTTATGAAGTCTAGTCTCGGTGATATCTCGGAGATGATTGTCCGCACCATCATCCACATATTTGAGTTCATCCTCCATTTTTTCTGCAACCGCGGCCCATGATTTAACAGAGTGTACTACTCCAGCTGCAGTAGTGTCTGAAATAATATCGCCTTCTGGTTGCTCTTCGACTTTCTTTGAATCCTTTTTGGGCACCATAGCTCCGTGTTCGCAAACTCTGTGGTCGCTCGAATACCTGCAACAGAGCAGAGTTTGGCTTTGAAATAGTAATGTGAACGTTTCGAAATTTATTTCGAATATATCATAAAATCATCGAGATTTTGTACCTCTGTTATGAAATAAATGCAAAAGATATTCCCGATAATATGCATTTAATGTTTGTACCTGAGCCTTTCCGATATTTTCAAATATGATAGAAACTTATCAAATTGAATAATTGTCACATTAAAAATCATTTATCAAAGTTTAACTTTAAACATATTTCAAAGAGTGATTAATTAGCGTTAATCTTGTTTTCAAATTGAAAGCACTCGTATCAGGGTTTCAGAACTTTCGTTGTCAAGGAAAAAGATCATCGAAGAACCCCAATCGCCGAAATCGCGATATATCATTAAAGTTAAAACCTTTTTTATTATCTTAGTTAATCTGGATTACCTTTCCGGGATTTCATTGATCAAACAATCGAAAATCGGGAAATTGGGTATCAGGAAATCGGGAAATCCGATGTCATGAAAACTGATGCTTGCAAAACCGCGAACTCCGATATCACGATATGACTATTTATTCTTAATCGAGCTTAACGGTAATTAGGTTATTCCCAAACCCTGCTTAAGGGTTAACTGAAATCGGGGATCGGGAAATCGGAGAATAAGATGACAAGTTTCCTTGTTCTCAGAAAATCGCGAATCCCGATTTCGCGATGAGATTAACTTAAAATTTTAAACCTCTTTTTAAGTCTGATTTAAGTGAATAATGATTTTTAATAGAGGATTAATGTATCGGGAAATCGGGGATCGGGATTTCGCTATTTAATTTGTGTTGAACGTTTGTTCATTCAAAACTCTGAATCCCGATATCCCGACGTAAAATGATATACCTTAAGTTTAAAATCAATGTCCGTTTTAAAAGATTATTTCGAATAGCATTGGAAAACTTAGATTCGTTTGGATTCTTAATTATTCTGTGTTAAAAAATGAACCATAGAGGCATCGTGACTTGGTCAGATATGAAATTTTTTTCTTTAGAAAATTTGTATAATGTAGAGACTCAAAGATACAACATTTTTCATCCTTAAGATTAAAAATTCAAGGTCTGTTTCAACATAGGCTCCAACTGGGGACCTTGTCTCCCTGCGGGACGAGGAGAACATGTAGACTCAGTGCCTACATTGGGTAATGGGGTCAAAAGTTTATCTATGATAAACTGATCAAGGAGTAAGAAAAGAGAACATATACAGTCTTTGAAAACCTTTTCAAAACTCATCACTTATTGAAATTCAATTCTGGCCTTCTTAAAAAAAAAATTCTTCTCATTCCAAAATTGAGTTAATATTGAGATAGTTAGAACAATCTTTAGAAGTTCAACAGATTATTAAACATTTCAGCTTGCATCAATCGAAACAAAATTCAGCAATTTAAAACTGGGAAGCTCTTTTTGACTTAAGACGAATATCCAGTTTTTGAAAAATTGATAACTAGAATATAGTTATAGATAAGTGTGACAACCTTACAGATACCTCATATATTGCTTCACTGCCAGCAGGCCTGTTCAGTACCCCGGTGAAGTTATCTATCCCTTTTTACTGAATTTCCTTTCACCGCTTCAAATGCTAATTTTATGTTTAGATATTGCTTCACTGCCAACAGGCCTGTTCAGTACCTCGGTGAAGTTATCTATTTTATATTTTCAGACGAGGGCAATCATTTAAATGAATTTCCTTTCATCGTCTGTAGGACTCGATGGGGGCAATCAATTATGAATTTCCTTTCACCATCTGTCTTATGTTTAGCTCAGGCTTACGAAGCGGGGGCAATTAGTGATACTTAATATATCAGGGTTGGTGATCTGTGTAGAATTTTATAATTAAGGTTTGTCAACTTGTTTTGATTATTCTAGGTCAATTTTTCTCAACCTTCAAAACTTCTTAAGACTGTAGAGAAAAAGGGAAAACATTTTCAAGGGATCTTCTTTTGAGCAAGCTAAAAAGTTCAGACAAACTATTAAACAACTTGAGATATACAGAGTTAATCTCAAACTTAACCATTTTTAGTCAGAGAGAAAAATATGAATAATGACCTATCTGAATTCAATCATTTGATAAATTTCAAATTCAATACAAAACCTCTTCAAATTTCAGGCACATGTATCAACATCCAAAACTTTACTTTAGAATACTCTTATATTAGTTTGTCGAACTCATGTACCAAACATGTGGAAAGCATGTATTTACAGACTTGAGATATGACTGCACAGGAAAACGGGGCATTTAGTCTTATGTCTTCGAAGATACGAAGATTAGACAGGCTTCTGGTCGACTGCTCAGGCAGAAACTATCTCAGAGACACAATTTTTTTTGGATAAAACTAAGGGTATTAAGGGAAACTTTTCAACATTGTAAAACCAAAATTCCTCAGATATAATTTCAAAAAATGACTTTGTGGATATTTATTTATTTATTTTTTTTTTTTTNATTCCATGTAATGCTTTAAGAATTGTGCATTAACAGGGGCATTTAGGATCTTACCATCTAAATTTTCCAGTAGAAAAGAGTTTTTACCTTCAATGGATGATATTTTAAAAGGTCCATACCAGATGTGATCAAATTTACCGTTTTTACCCGAATCTTCCTTTCGAGCATTCCACCTCAGAACTAAATCTCCTGGAAGAAAGTTTATGTCCTTGGCCTTGAGATCAAATAGTAGCTTCATATTATCCTGGTACTTTTGTAGCTTTTTGTCTATTACATCCCTGTGCTGCTGGACTTCAATTAATTGGTTTATTCTTCTCGTGAAAGGATTTGGCTCTTCTTTCTCATCCTGCCACAACTTCATTACAGGAAGTGCTAAGTTTATGGGTAGTACCATGTCTGTACCATAAACCATTTGAAATGGTGAGGTACCGATAGATTTCTTTGTTCCTATTCGATTTGCCCATAAAAAAAACTTTAGATGTAAGTGCCAGGATCGTTTATTTTCATTTAAAACTTTCTTAATTATGCTGATCAAACTCTTATTAGAAGATTCAGCGAAACCGTTTCCTTGTGGATAATATGCTGTGGAATGTCCTAGTATAATGTTATATTTTTGACAGAAACTGGTCATTTCCATTGACTTGAAAGCTTGAGCATTATCTGTTACTATCTTTCTAGGACATCCAAATCTTGCCAATATATTATCTTCCAAAAACTCTATCACCACTGAATCAGTGGCTTTCCTGGTAGGAATTGTCTCCACCCATTTGGTGAAGTAATCTGTGGCAATGAGAATCCATCTATGTTGGGCACTTGAATGTGGATTTATCTCACCTATGAAATCAAGTCCCCATTGCTGAAAAGGGGCTTCCACTTTAACTAGAACTAACGGCATAGCTGGAAGATTCCGTTTTCCAGTGAAAAATTGACAAGGGTTACAAGCCCTTACCTTAGCATTTACATCAGGGAACAACTTGGGCCAATAATAACCAACCCTTAAAATATTATATGCAATTGTTATCCAGGCATGATGCCCTCCAAAAACCCCTTCATGAAACTGACTGATGACTTCCTCTGTCTCTGATTCAACCAAGCAAACTAAGAGGAAACCAAGTGGATCTTTCCAGTACAATTTTTTCTCAGAAATGCAATATTTAACTGCATGCAATTTCAATGTTCTAGCTTTGGAAGTTGACAATTCATCTGGGCATTTCAAAGTTAAAAGATATGTTACTATATCTTTATACCAATCAGATGAAACGAACTTGTTCTCAATCTTGTTTTCAATTATTTGATCATCGATTTCGTTCATATCTATCCAAACTTCTTCCTCTTGAGCAATGTTCATTCCAAGAGCCCGAAAATTAGACTCAGCTAACAGTTTAGCTAAACCTTGTCCTTTAACTAATTTAGTTGGCTTGAACTCCAAGTCAAATTCCTGAATTTTTGCAAGCCATCTACCCCTCTTACCATCACTGTCTGCTTGTACTAAGATATCCTTTACAGTGCTGGTAGGTACATATGCAATGATTTTGGAATGCAATACATATGTTCTAAGTGCCTTTGATGCTTTAACCATTGCGTAAGCTTGCTTCTCCATTATATTGTATTTAAGCCCTGCGTCTCGGAGGCTCTTACTGAAAAAGGCGATGGGTTTCTCATAACCCTCTGCATTCTTCTGGAGGAGAACAACAACTAGAGTGTGTTATGAAGCAAATGAGAAAATGAAGAACTCCTTAAGATAGTCTGGACTTGCTAGTACCGTGGCTTCACTTATAATTTTTTTAATGTGAGTAAATGATGCCCTGGCTTCTGTCATCCACTTAACTTCGCTGTTCTTCCTGAGCATATCTGTTATCAATTTAACAATTTCAGCAAAATTAGGAACAAATCTTCTCAAAAAGTTTATTTTACCTAAAAAAGATTGAATCTCTTTAACATTTCTAGGAATAGCTAATGTTTCAATGGCTTCGACTCTCTTGGGATCGATTCTGATACTATCTCGAGATACTATATGTCCTAACAACTTGCCTTCCTGCATAGTGAAATGAGATTTTTTTGGATTTAATGAAAGACCATATTTACGACATTTTTCAAAAGTTTGTTTTAAATGAATAAGGTGATCTTCATCTGATTTTGAAAACACAGTAAGGTCATCTAGATATATAATTACAAACTTATCTCGTTCACCGACAAAGGCAATATCCATTGCTCGTTGAAATGTGGCTCCTGCATTCATTAATCCAAATGGCATTTTATCATACATAAAATTACCCCAAGGAGTAGTGAATGTAGTCTTTTCCTTATCAGGTTCGCTAACAACAATTTGGTTATATCCAGAAAAGCCATCAATCATGGACATCCTAGTAGCCCCTACTACTTTTTCTAGCACGTGATCCATTTTTGGTAGAGGATAGTTGTCTTTAAGAGAAGATTTATTTATATTTCTAAAGTCAAAGCATAGTCTGATCTCTCCATTTTTATTTCTCACTGGTACTAAATTGGCAACCCAATCAGAATATCTTAAAGGAACAATAATTTTAGCTTCCAAATTTTTTTTTACTTCTTTCTCAATGACAGGCAACAGGATCGGGTTAAACTGTCTGAGTTTTTGCTTGAAAGGTTTGACACTAGGTTTAAGCGGTATTTTGTGTTCTATCACCGAGGTATCATATGTTTTCAAGTCTTCGTACGACCATGCAAACACATCTTTATATTTTTTCAACAGTTCTGTATATTTGATTTTATTTTCTATTGACAAGAATTTAGATAACTTGACCATTCTAGGATTATCTACAGTTCCTATATTACAGTCTTTAACCTCTTCTGGTTGAGGTTGTAGAGTAGTCTTAGAAGGCATATCGTCTTTATTAAAGAGTCTTTCTAAAGGTATCAGACCCTTGGGGATTTGATTATTTTTTAAAACAAGCATCTGGTGATCAACTATTTTATCATGAAATTCTTTTTCATCTTCGCCTTCCTGCATGATCCAAAAAGGATCATTTTGATTCTCCTGATCATTATATGTTTCTGAAAATTCATCTAAAGATTCAAGAAACTTTCTGAGTTGTTCATCATCTTTGAAAACTTGTCAATGCTGTACATTATCAGGTATGGAAGGTCGATGTCTCGTTTGAATATGATACTTTAAATTGAAAGCCGTTGGGGGACTAAACGTTGAAGCAGCTTTAGCCAAGGCATCGACCTGTTGGTTTTCGGATCTGGGGACAAAATGGAAATTCACAGAAGTGAAGAAATTCTCAACTAGATCCCATACACAGTTTCTATAAGTCCTTAATCTAGGATGTTTTGCTTGGTATTGCCAATTTACTTGTTTTATGATCAATTCAGCATCACCGAACACTTCAATATTTTTAATTTTCATTTTTCTTGCAGCTTCTAACCTGAGTACTAAAGCCTCATATTCACATACATTATTTGTACAGTTTATATACCACTGGAGCCTATAAGAAAAAGGTATAACAAATTGATCGTCAGGGGCAATAAGGAGTACTCCAGCCCCAGCTCCGAGATAAGAAGAAGCTCCGTCGAAAAACATCTTCCATGTGCTAGTATTATATACATTTTCTTTTATTTCATTTTTTTGAACTTTTTCTTCTGTATCTTTATCATCTACATCTATCTCAAAATCATCATCTAACGATAAAATACAGTTCCATAAATCTTGGTCTGCGATATACACTGGGTGATTTTTAGGGTTTTTAGGGTCACTCACAGTGAACGCCATCCGAGTTTCCCTGTATAGACGAGTAAACTGCCCTTCGAAAATAGGGATAGTAGTGTATGTCATGTCTAACTGGATGGATCCTCCAAGCTTAGCACCCCAAGATCTAGATAGTAGCATTCCATATTTTGGTGGGATATCTGCAACTACTACGTCCATAAGGATGCTTTTAGAGGGTATCTGGGCCAAGTTGACTACTAGGTCTTTAATCATCCCTATGCATTTAACTCTCCGAGAATCAAAAGAATATAAATCACCATAGGGTCTTGTGACTTCGAGTCCAAGTTTATCCATTATTATTTTAGGCATGACATTATGCGAAGCTCCAAAATCCAACATACAGTTGTGTAAAAGGTGGTCGAAAATAGTATGTGTGATATAAAAAGGAGCCACTGTGTCTTTTTCCCCTTCGTCATGTGGACCGAACACAATGATATGTTTATCATCTTCTAAGTTGATTGTATCTGCCAGACTTTCCTTTTCAGAAAAAATTATCATTTTGGCTATTTGTTTTCGGTATACTGGATTTTTAGCTAATTCGACAAGGGGAATAGGAATTTTGATCTTGCTTATTTGATTCTCCAAGTTAAAACTTCCTGGGGCCTTGTCATTCTCAGTGTGTGGGGCTTCCATAACCTTTTTCTCAGTTTTACGTTGTGATGTGACTTTATTTTCTTTTATCGGGGCTGGTGTATTTACAGGGGTAGTTCCTACTGGTTCTAACTATACAAGGTTATAGGTTGTAGTTCTTTTTGCAGACTGTTTATATGCAACTTTTGGGTTTCCCTCATCAGTATCTTTTCTATGTAAAACCCTTTTTGTTTGATCATTAGGGACATTTTTTATTTCTTGATCTCAGATTATATCTTCCCTTCAAATCAGCAATAATGTCATCTGCAACACTTTGATATGTATGATCATCAGTTACATTATCGCTAACTGTATCTTCTGATTTACTTTCCTTATTCAACGATGCTTCATAATCTTGTCTAGATAAATAAGGAAACCTGTTATCATCACCAAGACAATGAATATCTTCGTCCAACTCTTCAAATTCGCCAAAGTCTTCTTCTCCAATATAATCTTCGCTCTTAAATGGTGCTTGAACTTTTTGATCTTCATTTTTTATCGTTTTATGTGGTCCTTGAGGTTCAGGATTTTTTCGGTAATCTTTTCTGGGAAAATTTTCTCTTCTAGGTTTTTCTAACTCCATTTTCGAAATTTTGTTAGAGATTTTTTGGATGACCCTAGCCATCTCATCTATTCTGTCTCCAGCAGATTTTCCTGACCCTGAAGGTCCACCTTGATCTTTAAATTTTTTATTTTCTTTATTTACATCCTCAGTCCTTGCTTTAAGTTTACCTGACGCCATCATATTGGATTCAATTTCAATAGCATCATCTTGCATCTTGGAGAGATCTACTGATCTTCTCTCCCTCAAAAGTAAAGCAAAATCAGGATCAAAAGCACCAGCATAAGTTACTTTGGCTGAAGGTTGCGAAGGTTTAACTTCGGCTGGAATTTTATTATATAGCTTATTAAACCTTTGTGTGAATTGCAGCACTGACTCTGAATTTTTCTTTTTTAAGGCTCCGAATTCGGTTAGGTAGTAGAGGTGATCTTTCCTTTCATCCCATTGTCTGATAAACGCACTCTCCAACTCTTCGTAGGATCTTAATGATCCAGCTGGTAGGGACCAAAACCAAGTTCTTACCTGACCCTCAAAGGTTTGAACAAGTAATCTGGAATAAACATCCTCATGTTCTATTCCAAATATGTCCGCGAATTGATCAAAAAAGTTGATATGTTCTTGTGCAGTTAAATCACCCTCCCCTGTAAATTTTGGGAGGCTCTTCATGTAGTTTTCGGGGAGATCATGAAGAGGGACATGGAGAACTAGGGGGGCATATCTTGCTGCCACTTTGGCAAAAATTCTGGGAACTAGTATTTGACCACCTCCAGGAGCACCGCCTGCACCTCCAGCACCCCCTTGTGCTGCCATGTTTATACTTGGGACTGAAGTTGGGATAGTTTATAGGGAAGATTCTTGGAAAACTAGAGATGAAACTTCGGGAAAGGAAAGAGTGTCAAAAGAAAGGGGAAGCGAAAGGGATCGTTCAAAGGTTTCCAAAGAATAAGGTTGTTCTGTAGAACAGGTTGATAGAAAAATTTGTTTAATTGATTTTCTTGATTTTAAGATTTTTTCCGGATTAGAGACTGGCGAGGTCTATTTGCTATCCAGGTTTTGTCTAGTGTTTTTATGGCTACTAGCCAGTTTATTAAATGTGGAGTCGCAAAGTGAAATATATTTTAGCCTTATAAAGTTTTATGTTCTTGTTCACTATCAAAAACAGAAATGGTCAATGTCATTTTTTCCCAGGGAAATAATTCGTTACTTCGTCCCCGGCAGCGGCGCCAAAAAGATGTTGTTCCTGAGTTTGTGTTTTAAGGCTATAAAACACACCATCAAGGCATCCGAATAATGATATTTATGATAATACTTTTAACACAAGGAAACAAGGAAAGACTAGATCAGATTTAGTTTATCAACTGTCTTTGTCTTGCTTCCCGTTGTTTCTGGATGCTTATGTCACGTTCGATTGCAGCCCACGATCTTTCTAACTCAGTCCTATTTGTTGCAGTTTGTAAGATAGTGTTAAATAGGTTTAGAGCAATGCTTGTTTGATCTTGTAGACCAGGTTCTACGTTAGGTTGTCTACTGTTAGGAACTGTCATGGGTGATAGGGATTTAAATATTTGTGAAGGGGTTTTTTGTATATGGGTTACTTCAGACTTTCGGAAAAGATGTTGATGAAACAACTTTAAAATATAAACAGTAATGTAAAGACACAACTAAGGCCGTTTCCTGGTTTTGTGACAATTTTGAAATTGTAGACAATGAAACACAACAGAGAGAAATATAAGGCTTTTATCTGGAAAGAATCTTATATTTCAGTTAACAGTAATGAAAGAGACACAGGATTTCTAACAAAAGAAATATTAAGGAACAGAAGGTTACAGGTCTTAAAATCACTAAAGTAATTCCAGAGGAAAAATTGTAACAGATTCAACATCCAAACCAATCTGAAACAATAAACAACAATTGCATATAATTTCGAATTGATTTACTTGCTAGAAACGCACATTAAGAAGAAGATTTAACAAATAATGATAGACAGGAGAAGAAACATAGTCACGAAATTGCAGGATTCAGAATCTTGTTGCGATTTATATTCCCTTAAACTTCAAAGATGATAGTACAAAAATTGTCTTTTTCCAAAATTTCTGAAGCCTTGTTTCAGCCTCTTGAAATTATATTTATACATTTCTGTCAAAATTTTCATTGGTATCTAACCAACTTTCTAATCTTTCGGTTGCATAAACTAATGTCAACCGTTTACAATTTATTTCGAAATTCTAAAAATAGAAATATTCACAAAGTTTTAACTTAGAGTTGAAGAACTTTCTTTATCTGCTTCGACTTCTTGAACATGTTTTTCTAAAAAGTTCACCAAGGCTTTGGGAGCTTCTGGTACTTCATTTTCCTCAAAAGAAAAGAAACTTTTTTGTATGCCTAGCAACTGTGTTGCAATTGTTTTCTCTGTGGACTGAATTTTTTCCAATTTTGAACTAGAAGCTATCATCCACTTCTCTATTTCTTCCATATTGACCATTTTGATATTTGAGATTTCTGCTTTCTTTCCTTCAAGTTCTTCTTTTGTTTTCAGTTGATACCTGTTGATGTTGATTTCTCCTAATAACTCTAAAAAGTCATCTGTCTCACTGTGCAATGAATCTTCTTCAATGAAATCAAAGATCTTTTGACACTCTTCATTGATTTCTTTTGTAATTCTTTTATATTCTTCCAATTTAGTTTCCCAAACATTTATCATTACATTTCCCTTCAACTGCTCTGAAGTAGATAACTTCTGTGATTTTCCAGTTTCTTCTTTTTGTAAAGAAGTTATCATCTTTTGGAAAGAATTTCTTGCTGCTTTTGCTTCTCTTTCTTTTTGCACTGCCTTGTCCATAGATCTCTTAGATTCTTGAAAATAATTCTGGATGATTTCYAGATTACAAAATACCTTCTGTTGTTCTTCCTCAATATTTGTATATATTTCTGATGCTTTAGTCTTGAAATGATCTATTTCAATCACTTGATTTGTAATTGAAATGATTTTATCTTGCAGAGATTTATTTTCATTACCCAGTTTCTGCGTTTGTTCCTGAGTAACTTGTATCATGTTTTTTGCTTCATCCAAATTTTCATTTAACTTTTGGATTTCCTGGATGTCTTTGAGTCTAGCTTGCTCAAGACCTTTTTGTATTCCCCAGCCGATAATTTTTTCATTTTCCTTTAACCTGTCCTGCAGCTGTGTGATTTCCTGATCCTTTTGCTCTATCATAGTGATTAAATTTCCTACAGAGTACATATTGGTTGATGCTATAGCCCCCATAGTTCCTGCTAACTCTGTAGAAAATTCACCTTCATTCAGCTTCTTTCCATCAATAATAATTTTATGCTTTTTGACTGTTCTCTCTCCTACAAGATGTAATTCCTGTTTCAACACAACTCTTCTTTTTTTACTGAAAAAATAGTCCGATGACGGTATTTCATCTCTGCTGATTGGTTCTAAGTCACTTACGTATAGAACTCCTTCGTGGGGGGTTCCGAAAGTATCCTGCAGTGGATTTAATGCTGTAATGGGACTTCCGAGTTCTTGTGAAGCTGTTCCCCCGACATTTTCTGGAATGTCATCAAGGTTTATTGGATTTGTCTCTGCTCCTTTTCCCTTTTCTGTCTGTTTTTCTTTGATCTAAGAACCCTCTGTATTCTGAAGAGGAATCTCAGGATTTTTTGATTTATCTTTATCACTTGTATCATACTGAGTAATGGTTTCAAAACCGGGAGGAATTGTTTCTTGTTCATGTGCTGATGTTGGCATTTCGCCTTGCAAAATCTTTGGCAAACACTGTCTTCTATTTCTTCGAAAAGATGCAAACCCCACCTGTGCATCAGGTGACAAAGTTTGCACTCTACTCTGAACTTCCTCATAAGACTTAGCATTTCTAAAAACATCATCATAAAATGAAACTTCATGTTCATATCCTTTCAATCCACACTATGTAACATGCCGATTGATTATTTTATATGGGTCATGTTTCCTTTGTTCTATATCCACTAATTTCACTTCACTCAATGATTCGGCTTCTGACTTAGAATGACCTATGTTTAATAAAACAAATTTCCCTAGATAAACCGGAAAAGATGGCCATGCCTTCTTCTATTGAGCTTTCAATTCTAGCCATATACCACCATTTATCAACTGATAAGCCACTTCTCTGCATATTAACCTGTCTGGTAAAATTTTGGGTAGTGCATGTGGCGGGATAGAACAACCATAAACTCTCACATAGGAAAAATTTTCTTCGATGAACCAGTCAGCAACTGATTTGAGGTTTTCTATTATGGTATTGGAGATGCGAGGGGGATCGCATCAGAAGAAAATTCTGTGTAGAGGAATAATTACATAATGGAAAATATCATAAAAATTATTTTTGGCATTTTCTTCCCACAGGGCTGAATGTTACTTATGAACAGGCTCTGCACAAGAGGCATTCCAACTCCAATTCATTAATGGGAAAGGAGTCATGAAGCAAATGGCATCCATTATATAAGATGACATATAAAAGGCCACTGTTTTTCCTTTTGACCTGGCTGTTTTGTAATTCATAACCTGTAAAGTGATGTTGTCTGATAAGATTTTATGCCAATTGAAACTGCACCCCTCAGAAACTTCCTCTAAGAAAGGTTTCCAGTCTGCATTAAAATGAAAAGGATCCTTTCTCCCAAAAAGTCTACACAACATCATTGCTAAATACACCATATATTCATTTAGGGAAGTTGTGGCATAAATTCCAAGTTCATTGGCCCTAAACTTCTTTTCATCTCTGGACCATCCTCTTATTATGTCAGGGTATGTTTGGCCACCTTCAACACACTCTTTTTGTTGAAATGCAGCTACAAATTCAGAATTAAAAGTGTGCCTATAATTGGGTGATAGCTGTTAGACAACTGAGAGGGGGGGGTGAATTAGTTGTTACTGTGCTTAAACAATTATGCTTCTTTTAAACTCTTTGCTGAGACACTAAATGATGATCACAATAATGCACGGGAATAAACAATGGCATCTTCAGCATCAGTCACACATATGAGAAACACAAAGACAGATATTTCCTGAGGAAACCCATACAGGGTAAAAACCTCTTTTTCTTTATATGATAAGTAATAGTTACATTCTTTACATTATCATACATATGATCACCAACTCATCATGAGGCTACAACCTCTGTTTTGCAAGCTGCAACTTGTTGAGAGAACCAACTCTCTGTTTTCTCTAGCACCTACTAGAAGGAAGCACCAACTCCCTGGTTTCTCTAGCACCAACTAGAAGGAAGCACCAACTCCCTGTGTTCAAGCACCCACTTGAACCTCTGAGGACAACAGTCCTCCCTAGAACCTCCCAACCACCCTGAAATATAAATATTTTCTACTGAATTTATTACAGTGATATGATGTTCGATGATGGCCTACCTGAGTTATCACTGTTCTGCTCCACTTCGTTGCTCTGTCTGTCGTATTGCCTTTCTGCTCAGATCATTTGCAATGTCTGTTCTCCTGTTTTCTTAAGCTCTGTGCGCCATCCCCATTCTCTGCAAGATCCTCTTCTATTTAATTCAGCTCCTGCACTCTGATTCTTCTTCACACATGAATCACCATAGCAAACTCCACTAGCAACTGCAAATTCCCACTGTAACCATCACACAATCTCCTCTTAGTACTGTGTATTTATAGCGTCTATGCACTTTTTTCATACAATGTTTTCCATGCCTTTGCATACACACTCTGCGTCATTATCCTCCACCTCTTAAGTGCTCTCCCTGATACTCATCGTAACTCTTCATCTTCTCTGGCCCTTTTCACACGCGTTCAACATCACTGGGTGTTATGCTGAGATTCCTCAGCCTCTCTGGAAGTTGAGACTCTTCGTCTTCTCTCTAACAGTCGAACTCACTGTGTCGTGCCTCAGTAGCCCTCCGATCATTTCTTGATCAAATGGTTCAGATCAAATCAGGATTTCATATATCGCGATTTCGACACTTTCGATGAAATAAAGTTTATGTCCACGGGAGTCGCGATTTCCCAATTCGCGATGTGCTTCAGCCCTCCTGGCTGAGCCCTGGTCCATGTGACCATTACCCGTGACCACATCCTTATCTCTGACAGCTGGCCTCCACTACGCCACCGTCCTCCTTCCCTGTTGTGCTGACATCTGGCCCCCACTCATCGAGGTTTCGCGGATCGCGATTCTGACTTGCACAAAACTCTTGTCAACGGAATCCCCGATTTCCCGATGAACAAAATGTCGACGGCGCCTTGATCTTCGACACCTGTCCCTCAAATGGACGGTCTTGATCCCTTCGAGATTTCGAGACTTTCGATATCAAGTGACTTTGTCATTTCAAGGTCCCGATCATCGATGCCCCATGTAGATAATCAACGGTCCATATTACTTCTAAATTTACGGCTGCGATTAAATCGCGAAATCGCATATCGCGATTTCGGGTTCTTGATGTCAAGTGATTTTGGTATTTCAAAGTCGCGATTGCCGATGCCTCTGCTGACGTCACATGTGGTTTGCCACATGTTATATCCTGCCACGTGTCACTCTGATTCGTGACTTACATAAGCCTGAAGTGTTGAATCTACCTGACACCTGTCATTACCTGGATGTGCCACGTGTCCCTATCTGACGTGGTCTGTTGACATGTGTTGGATCGAAGGTCTAGATCACTTGTTATCCAACGACTATGATTAACTCATGAAATCGCATATCGTGATTTCGGGGTTTTCGTTGTCAAGTGTTCTTTGCATATTGAAATCGCAATCCCCGATTCTCCGATGAAGGAAATCAACGGACCAGATCTAATTCTTGATTTAACGGTTGAGATCATATCGCGATTTCGGGGTTTTTGTTGTCAAGGAACTTTGACATATCCATCTCGCGATCCTCGAAACTCCGATGACTATGCTCCTGGTCCATATGATCATTATTCTCATGACCGTAGCCAAACCTTCACTCCCTTTAAAGACCTTGCAGGTTCTCATTGATCCAATGGTGGTCGGGTCCCTGCGCTCGAATCTGACGGCTGAGACCTGTCCTCTATCGATATTCTCCCGGTGGCGCCCGATCGCTGCCACACGTCCTTCCAAATAGACGGTCCTGATTATGTCAGGATTTCACCTTGTCTTTTCCCGATGGTAAACCTCATACAACTTCTGTCTGATCTGATGGCCCTCGTTCTTTCGGGAAATTTGAATGAGATCCTGTGGTTGTGAATCTCTGTCTTCCTTCTCTTCTGCAAATTCCTGTATCTTGAGCTTTTCCTTTGCTGCGCGCGTTTTCTTCAACGCTATTCCTCCTGAGCTTTCACGTCTGAATCCCCAAGGGATTTTTATCCTTCTTATCCTACCGTCTCCACTGCTGTACTTGCCATCAATGACAAGAATACGCTACTTGGTAAACATTTGCCAACAATCTCCCCCTTTGGCATTGATGGCAACTACAACACCTAAATTCTTTTCTCCCCCTTTGACATCAATGTCAAAGAAGAGACATGCTCCCCCTAAGCTATTGCTGTAAATGTAGGAGGCATTAGATAATTAAGTAATACAAATCTCCCCCTAACAAGATGGACTCTTTTAGGTGTGAAACAAAATGACACCCAACTTCTGTCTAAGATATTCAAACGGTGTCTTGGCTAGGGGCTTGGTAAATATGTCTGCAATTTGTTCTGCAGTGGCAATGTAATGGACCTGAATAGTCTGATTGGTGACCTGCTCTCTCAGAAAATGATATTTGATGGGGATATGCTTGGTCTTGGAGTGGAATATAGGATTCTTGGACACACTGATAGCACTAGTGTTATCACAATAAATAGGGATCGGTGCAGTGTATTTTACCTCTAAGTTTGCAAGTGTCTAAATCATCCATAATACCTATGTGCAGCAGGTAGCAGCAGCAATGTACTCTGCCTCTGTGGTTGATAAAGAAATGGAACCTTTCTTTTTACTAAGCCAGGCTACTAAG
Source organism: Picea engelmannii (assembly GCA_009831015.1). Taxonomy (NCBI): domain Eukaryota; kingdom Viridiplantae; phylum Streptophyta; class Pinopsida; order Pinales; family Pinaceae; genus Picea; species Picea engelmannii. Next base: position 85,866 of record ML802261.1, read on the forward strand.
GAATTACCCAAGAAGAATGCTCCTCCACTGGTGCTTTTTCTCTCATCAACACAAT